>JAZBGY010001905.1:0-15518 GCA_037414755.1 Lydus trimaculatus
TTTCATAATGATAAAAGTCGGGATTAACGATAAAATTGATTGTTTGTATTTGAAAAAAATCAACTAGACTAACTCTATCAACTTTTGTCAATTTTTATAACAAGTGCAAAAAATATATACCGCAAAGATCTTCGAAATAGATACATTACTGAAAAACAAGCATTAGCCAATCTTTTGGCTTGCAAATAAGTTGAAGTGAGATGGAAACAAAACACGCGGTCAGATGGTGTTTCTCTCGATCTCACTTCAATTTATGTAAAAGACGTAAGACTGGTGAATCCTTGTTTTCCCCTTATGTACCTATTTCGAAGATTCTACCGATATTTGTTATTTCACACTTACTTTTAACACGCATGCTCAAACTTTTATACTTCTTATACAATGGCAGTATTCGTTGTCGTCTTTAATTACTTACTGCGCACGCGCATATCATTAGAAATTGAAAAATTTGTCAAATTTAATGATGTGCACATGTACAGTAGGTCTACAAGGCGCATGTGTCACTTTTAAAGACGGCAACGAACACTGCCAATGTAGTCTGTCCTTTTTGTACTTGTAGTACAACATACTATTTTTACAGACTGTCCATCAAGACAGAAGGACACGTCAAACTTTTTTGTACGATCCAAGAAAATCGCTATTCTTATAAATTCTAATAAATGCAAAACAAAGTAAACAGACAGGGACGCTGCTACAAATGGTGGAGTCGCCCGATGCAAAATTCAGAATAGCGCGCGCCCCTTCCTCACAGAAAATTAGAATTATTCAATATTTGATACATAATCTTGCAAGATATGACACTCCAACAAATGGACGCGTCTTTTGCATCGCAATTTTCTTACTTTGATAAACAAAGAATGTCAGAGTACTAAATCTGCCTCGATACAACGTACAGTTTCTCATTTTAAGCCTTTTTTTTTTAATTATATAGAAAATAACAAATCTACGGCTATTTGAGTGATGTAAGACCGTCTGTATATGTATACATGTAAGTGTTACAATGTTACTGTCAGTGTTGTAATGAAAACATTCACGGTTCGTTGTAGATTTTTTTTTTATTATTAAAAAGGAAAGTGAGTATACCGTACAAGCAAACACTTTCCTTTGATGCACTGAAATACCGACATAGAGCACATCGAAGTTGTACACCATTGCGCAGTTCGCTGTCAGAACATAGTGCGCAATCCAGTACGGTTCGTATCTGTTTGGTTCGGCACAGTGTGAACGTACCTTTAGTTTAGCAATTTTAATGTCTCCAAGATTTCTTTTTAGACTGTTCAATCTACCATTAATGATTGATTACTTTAGCCCCATTATCCCACTTTAAATAGATTATACTTTGTAACTATTAATTTTCAATGCATTATCTAACGTTCCGACAAACAAGAGTGGTGTGAGAGTGTCTGCATTGTCTGCATTAATGAAGTATTTTTTCCCCCCGTTAGTTAAGCATTTCTCTTGTACTTACATATACCGACCTTTGTGACAAAAGACCTTTTGACATACAATTTAAATACTTTTCTCTAGATTTAAGTGATACCTTTATTGGAAAATAAATGTTCTTAGTATTACAATAATTCGCCGTTATTAGCAATTGTTGTCTACTGAAGAACACATTTTGTTTCTCTGTTTGAATAAAAAAAAAACCTATCAAATAATATGGAGAAAAATATGTAGAGTCTCTATTTTCAGTATTTTTGAAATAGTATGGAATATGCAAGACAATTGTCCTGGATATTTCACTAGAGATTCCTCTCCAATTTTACAATAGCACCCCGTTATGAAAAGAGACTATTAAAATGATGACTTTATATCCGAGTGTCGTTGTTATATTAGAATTCTCATCAACTAGACAATAACATTGTTGATAATTTCCAAGGATTTGTTATTTTTTTTTCTTTGTTAAAAGAAGGAAAAACTGTACCATATTCGAGTTTATCATTTTGGATCTTATAAACGAGATAAAAGCTGTAAGTTTTTATAGTATTATGTTCGTAGTTGTTGTATCTAGGATGGAAGATAATCATCATTATCATCATCATCATCAAAATGATCAGTTTACCAGCACTTTCTTCTACCAAAACACCAAACTGTTAGTATCAATTATGGATTGTGAAGTGTTAGAATCTTGTAGACTTGTATTGGGTGTTTTACGTTTTTTTTTTTTGGAAGAGGAAATTGAAGATAGATGGAGAGGAATAATTAAGTTTAAATAATTCTGTTTGCAATCATCCCGTCTTTGTTTTGTTCACATAAAAGTCCTATGTAAGTATTCAACTTACAATTATAAAGATCACGTTTTTCTATCGATTTGTCTATTTATTTAATGAAATAAATTGTGGATTAGCATGTTTAATCATCAAAGCACGAATATTTTCCTTTAAAAATTACAATTTTTTTGTTGCCTGTTTGAAAGATACCAGTGGATTCTATAGTTAAATGATAACAACAAACACATGAATTTATATAAATAGTTTATAATATTTTGTGGCAACAATAGGTAGGTATATAGATATAGAAATGAAATGTGTAAATGTAGAAATTCTGATAACATTGAAATTGTTGACAAGACGAAGAAGATCATCATATCAATCTAATATTGGTAGATATATTAATAGAAATTTATTGATTTATAAATATACTTGACATTTCTATTAGAATAATTAAATGCGATCTATCTATAGCCATGACAATTTCACTTTCAAATATTAAAAAACTGTTTATCTTGGTTGGTTTAACAAACTTGCTTTTAATGATCCAAGTAATTAGATAAATGCGAAACTCTTTTGCTAACCTAAGGTTAAGTTGATGAAATTAAAATAGATATAGTATAGGTATATAATTGGTATATTATTTCAATATCTGAATAATTAATTAATGACACATCAATGCAACAACAGGTGAAATTTAATTTTTTCGCAATTTTTTATGCATATCAAATTAAAATTGTTTCATTCATTAAATCGATTTCAAAAATCAATCAAGATCAATATTAATTTATTAATTATAAGTGATTATATTTGATTGTCATTGAATTTTAATGTTATTTTATTTCTAAATTATGTAACTATGTTTATAGTTTAGACAAAACAAGTTGTCTACAATATAATGAAGGAGAGACCTTCAGAACAAAAAAGATTTTATTATAAATATATGTATGTATACGAAAACCAGTTGGAGGCTTCCTTTCTATTAATACAAAAACATATTTTTAATAAAAACAATCAAACGAAAATCTATCTAAACCATTCTAAAGATTTTGTTGTTTGTCAATAGAACGATACCCGAAAAACATTGAATAGAACAAGAAAAACGAATCATCAATACGAATTATTGAAAATTTTAGAAAGTTTATGAATATTTCTAATAAAAATATACGAAATGATGGTGAAATCATATAAAAGAGAAATATAATATGAGAGAGTTACAACAATAACTAACATAAGACGACGACGACAACAACGACGACCAGCGTCGGTTGCCTTGAAATAAACCGGCGCACCGTTATAAAGCTCTACGTTCAATAGTGTATGTTATACAATAAGAACGAAACGACTAAACATCTAGCCTAGACCTAGTGACATACAGCCACATATTACAACCATTACTTTTACCTACATTTCATTTTAAAATAAATAAATAAATATAGAAAAACCAATCTTGCAAATTCGGAGAAAAACATTCAACACCCTTAAAAAACATTTAATTTTTATTGTAACGTAAAATTCATCATTAATTCCATCTAAACTTGATTACCTTGATGGATAATGAAAAAAATAAATAATAATTAAAAAACATAAAAGATAATTTTATTTCTGCTATTTTATAAAATTAAAAATTTTTGATCTTTAAAAGAGAGAGCTGTAACTTTTTTTTTTGTATTATTTTGTCATGTTATCAAAGGTAATTAAATCTAAATACAGGTAGGAATACTTCATCACAAACTAGAACAATTATATATCATTATCTTATCAATTATTCATTATACTGATAATAACAATAATGAGAGGAATATAGATCTTATTCAAATTTTGTTTTGTTGTATTGAATATAAGAAGAAAATACGGAAAAATTGTGATAATTCAACAAATATAATAGAATTCTAATTATCTTGTAATAGATTGGAGATAACTTATTCAATCAAATAATTAAATTAATGGATAATAATAATGTAAGGGTTGTTTATACAATCAAACCCATTTTATGAATAACAATCTAATTATTATTATCATTATGTATTTAATGAAATAATAATGATTATTGTTTCAATATTGTCAAAAGTTATATCTCAAAAAGAAAATATACAGGGTTGGACAAAAGTTTCGGAACGGTCAAATATCTCTGAATTTCGTAAAGTTAAATATCTGAATTTCGGCACTTCCGCTTAAACCGGAAGTAGCTGTCAACTTGCTTATTTTAAATGGATTGCTATCTTTTTCTGGGCATTTTTCAATTCTACATTAGGGTTCCCTATACCTTTGTGATTTAATGAAAGTTGATATTTAAAATATTAATTTCATTTCCCAGTAAAACTTAGTTATTTGATACTTCCTTAATGCCCTTTTTTATGAACTACACTAAGATAAAGTAAGGTAGTACTTTTAAAACTACTTCAGATGGTAGTTGGGGTACCAAGGACATTTTTGAAGATGAAAAAATTGAAATATCTCACACGGTTAATTTTAGATATAGGGAAACCTAATACAAGAAGAATTCAAAAATGCCCAAAAAAATATAGCATTCTACTTGAAATAAGCAAGTTAACAGTTACTTCTGGTCGAACGAAAGTGGCAAGTTTAGATCATAATTTGAAACTACTATATTCAAAAAATCAGATTTCTAGCTCCACCAAATCCTGAGTTATTTGACCGTTCCAGGATTTTTGCCTAACCCTGTTTATACAGCATCTCCCATCTCACGTAATACGTTTGGCTTAACTTGGTAATTTAGGGTGTACGCAAACGATGACTTTTTATCGTGCTGATTACGCGCATCCGTGAAACGTGCAGTTATCGTCATAGCGATATAAACGCGCGTGAGCATCTTGTCACAATATAGTGAGAAACGGTAGAGTGGAGACACGGGCATACGCTACCGCTCTCTACTCTGCGTACCCATAGCAGTTGCACTTGTGATAATAGAATTTTGTTATGTGCTGCATTTTTTCTTTTGCTTTTATTAAAAATGTAACCTTTTGATACCGATTGCTTTATAGCTGAAATACAACAACGTCCAATTGAGAATTCTTTTTAAAAACAGTACCAAAGCCAGCGTAAACATTGTTGCCTCGACCGACGTCATCTAACTACTGTTGATGAGTCTTTCATTAGAAAACTGGCAGTTGTAGCGCGTTGTTTTTTATCACAATTATGCTACAGCGCGATTGTATCGACATATCATGAATGTCTGCAAAGGTTCACAGACTGCGATTGAATCGCGTTTGCAGCACTTCTTATTTGCGCTTACCGCGCGATAAAAAGCCGTCGTCTGCATAGGCCCTTAAGGGAATGTACCGAGATAGGCGTATAAGGTAATTTTAATATCCTCTTATACAGAAACTGTTTTAATGGAAAAACTATGATTTTCAATCTGTTAATTTCTATAACTTTTGAGATTAAAGGTGATATTAGACGATCTGGCAAAATGGCAGAAATCTGTCGATTTCAATAGGCAGTTATGTTCCTACAGATATATGCCTTCATCTGACACAATAATTAGAAATATATGAATGCTTGATCTGAACGTACCTGCCTACTGAAATCGACAGATTTCTGCCACTTTACCAGATCGTCTAATATCACTCTTATACAAGGATAATCAGTCGCCTCCTTTAACTAAAGAAGTAACTTGACACAGCTTTTTTTTTAAAAAAATATAGGCCATTGGCCGGCCCAAATTCGCACAGTAGGGTAAAATCGATCTTAAGGATAATGCAGTACAGATACTATTGAAAAATTCTAAAAAGATATCACGTATGCTAGATTTAATGTAAAGTAAATATATTCCAAAATTTACACATTTACACTTATACTATCGGCAAATAACAGTACCTGTTATCATAAAATAACATTTATCAACACATTCTTGTTGTTATTAATAGCAGGAAACAAACAATTGTAATTTGTTAGATAAAATGCTGATTCGTTGATAATAATTCGGGTATTATTCACACATACAGAATGTGCAATTTATCTGTAAATCAAGTAATGAAATCTTGTATCTTTATAAATAACAAGAGTTATAGTTGGTAACATTTTGAATGTACACCGTATAGGATGTCCCCTATATCCCCACTCGCTCCAATTATGTATCTATGGTAGACACGTCGCCATGACAACAATATTACAAACCGCTAGTGGAGCGCATACTTTTTGTGATCCCCAAAAATCAAGTAGTTTTAGTAATCTATAAGCGCAGTCAAGATTAGCGTTGAAGTTATGGTTTATTATGCGGAAAATCGTTCCTATTTTCCTATACATTTAAAATTGGAATGTATATAATACTTTCCCTGTCATTATAGATCTATTGATTAATATTCATCCACTGTTATTATTTTTTCAATCATTTTTGAATAGACTACAAATTTCGATACTTTAATATTGAAATCGTGACCTTTTTTTTTTAAAGAAAGTTACAATTTTAATTACCATTTAAACATTTATATAATAGTGTTAATTGTATAAAATCAAATTTACTTTAGAAAGCAAAATTTGTTAAATTTAAACAAAACAAACAAAAACAAAAAGATGAATATGAAATACAACAATAGAACAATATCAGATTCGCACAGAAATTAATTTTTAACATGAATAATGTGAAATTTTATCAATAAATAACCATAAAAAAAAGTGTGAAAATAATTTCGATAAACTATAACAATTATATCTAGCGTTAATCATTAAATCAATATTTAAAGAAATCTAGGAGAGAAAAAAACAACCAAGACACTGAATTTCGTCCCCTTCATTTTAAACCAACTATAACAACAATTAGATAGTATTGTTACTCTTATTTTTACGAAAAAACAACTTTTAAACTATGGAATAGAGAAGAAAAAAATTAGGTAACATTCTAACCTTGATATTTACCGTATACGTAATAAAAAACATACTTTTTATAAATAAAAATGATAATATTGATGATGATGATGATGATATAATTGGATACAAATACAACATATTTTGTAATTTACAGTTTAAATTCAATTGAAATAAAAAATATATACAGGATGTCCGCTGATTGAAGTACCTCAAGCGTATTCTACTTAACTTGGGTTGCGATAAAATGAAAGAATTCATGCATAATCCGGATATAATGAAGTAATCGATGTAGGCTTTGCAAAACAGATGACTTGATTATTTTTGTTTTTTTTTTTATAATTTTAATATCACCATGGTAACCAGCAAAATTTTAACAAGCCATCTAGATTTCTAGGTCAGCTTGTTATAATAACGAATATTCAACCTACGTTGATTAACGCAATAATTATACGTAATTTTCGGTTTGTTTACATCCTACAGTTTGTTAAAGAAGTCCAAACTGATGTACGAACGCAAAACTTCCTAAGACGCAAATATAACTCTTTAACAACAGTACGATTTACGGTTGAAGTTACGTTAATTAACGGACATTCTGTATATGTTAGTACTTGGAAAAAAAAATTAGCGAATCATTCATTTTCATTAATAAACATTATTGTCATTGTTATGAACAACAGATACCAATGAGGGGAAAAAAACAAAGAAAGACCTCCATTATAAATCATTAGATAGCCACGTGTGCGTAATTATGAATTTTATAATTTTTATGTAATAGTTCATTTTTAAAGTGATATGAAAAAGTTGATAACAAGTTTTCAACAATATATTAAATGATTTTTTTTTGTGTTTTTTTTTAGTATTAAATTGCGTGTTTTGTGGTATATGTTTTACGTGTCCAAAAAGGAAGAACACACGAAATTGAGGCCATACAATCATACATATGGTGTAGATTCATTTTAATATTACGCTAAATTATAAATAAATGAATAAATAAATAACAGAAAAATGATTGCTTTTTTGTGATGTTAGAACGATTTTATGAATGCTGATTTTTATGGGAAATGATGATTTTAGTGCACAATTCCACCCCCTTTTTTTGCTTTTTAAACAGGAACTCACCACGAGATGGTAACGTGTTCATCAGCTTGCAAAAACAAAATACTTTCGAATCGTTTGTCATTTAGATAAGAATTTATTTTTGTATCAATGTGAGGAAATTTAAAAAAAAAAAAAAATTTATATAGAAAATAAAATAAATCGTTTTGTTAATAATAATATACACAGGTATGTTGATGATGACAACAACATACGTTATAATAATAATAATATTTAGGCGTCATCACAATTTTCAACAAAATGATCAAAACGCCGACGTCGTCATCAACAAAACTAACCAGCTGATCACTAACCGTCGCCGCCACCAGCACTAGTAGCTAGAGCTATAGCAGAGAGACTGAAACACGCCTACAAATCTTTATTATTTGAAAAAAAAAAAAAATGCTACCATTATTGGTGCTGCAGGATATTTACTATAATCTCTACTATAATCTACATAATTATTTTAATTTTATTATTATTATTATTGTTTATTTTAATGTTGTGTTGTTGGATTTATAAAGAGGGGCAGCGTCGCGACGCTTTGACAGTTCTCCAGACGAGAAATGTCAGAGTATAACCCGCCAAACCGATGATTCTATCAATATTTCAAGAGATCGGTTAAATAAATTTTTTAAATGATTTATAATTGAAAAATTATTCATACCTGAACTGAAATGTGATCGTTTTGTATCACCATTATCGTTGTCACTGTCCAATGGTCGTTTTCTTGAATCGGCTATTTCTGGTGATGGGCACGTATCCATTCCTGAATCGGCAGCCATTTTGTTTAATTTAGACGTCCATTAGAATAGAGCGGGAATAAAATGTTGTTACGACACTGCTATTTGTAATAGACGTGTGTGTATGTGTTAGTATGTACGTATATATGTGTATGTGTGTGTGTATATATGTATATTGTGCGCGTTCCTATACGTACATTTACACACTAAAAACTTGGAAATAGAGTCAATTTGACTGCGCACTATCCCTGCTGTACAACATACACACACACACAACACTATCTATCTATCTATCTCTTTCTCTCGTGTTTATGTAACACGTTAACGTAATTGAAATGGAACGTTGCCAGGATTGTTGTGGTTGTTTAAAATCGCGACAACAGCAGCAGTATAGTGGTAACGATGACCACTACAACATCCACATACAACTGACTGAAATCAACTGTTTAATAGAAAAGAGAGAATGAAATTGACATGTCAAATATACATACAAACACACACACACACACACATATACAAAATAGCAGTTACGTAGTAGACGACGACGTCGACGCAGGACTATAAGGATGATTAGTAGTAGCACAGATAGCAGCAGGAATCAGTGGCGACTCGTTATGCCTAATTCCAATCTCCCCACTCACTACTATATAATAAACGACCTTCACAACTATGCAGGAAGCGCCCTTGTAGTTCCTGCAGTGTTTTTCCTATTTATTTTTATTTTTTTTTATCTATTTAAACAAATTCCGCTACAAATTTGAATCGATTTATTGTTGTTAAATAATCGTGAATTTATTTTCGGAAATTATACATCCACACATCTGTAACAAAAAAAAAATGATAATAATAATAATAATAATAATAATAATAATAATACAACATCCGGATAGCAAAATATTTTTGCGTAGTCGTTGTTTATTGATAAAGAATTTATTTAAAAATTATAGTAATTTGTGGAGTTAATGTCATGGACAGATTTTTTTTTATTCTGCAAATAAGTAGTAAAAACAAGAAAAGTTGAAATAGAATTAGAAATAAATAAGAAATGGCCTTAACCCAAAAAAAAAACGATACTTACAATAAATTTACTATTAATAGCAACAATCAATTAATAATACTGGCGAATTTTTGAAGTATAATTGTTTAAATTTTTTGAGCTAAAAATTAAATATTAAAAATTTGTAATTAATTGACAATAAATTGAACAAATGAAAATCTCAAAATTTCGACTACTCGATTAGAATAAATAAATAAATAGGAAAATTTTTATTACAAGGATATTTGTAATTTTGTATCTTTTTTTTTAAATCTAAATCAACAAAACAGTCAAATAAGAGAGACCACACACTATACACAACCACAAAACTACAAGTCTACTATAGAATACGATAACACATGCAAGTTTTTCTTGTTCAAGTTGGCTTGTATCAAGTATAACACACTTTTAAGTGTCTTGCATCAACTTGGATAACTTGTCAAGTTTAAGCCGAAACAACTCTTGAATAACTCGACACTTACAGTTTCCAATGATTGCGAGAACGAAAGAAACTCCAAACTTGTGGCTTTTTATCAATAAATTGAGCAATAACTTGTAGTACTTACTTGTAATAATTGTGCAAATTTCTGACAAAAAATCACAAATACTTCTCTATTTTCTTGGTCCATAGTTGTTTCAAGTTTCTATCCTCCTCAACCTCCTCATATTTGTTGAAACCGAGAAATAATCCAAGAAGTTTTTCAACTTGTGGTACAATTACACTATCAAGTCTTACTTGTTTTTAATGAGTGCAAAAAGAATATTGTTTCTGTCCTTATTCCACTCATGGTAAACAAGCTATGCACAAGTAAGACTTGATAGTGTAATCGTACTCTTGTTACAAGTCTTTTTCATATGGGTACGATTACACTATCAAGTCTTACGTGTTCAAATTAGCTTTCTTTCAATGAGTGCGGGAAGGATAGACGTATATGTTTTTGTCTTTCTCGCACTCATTGTCAGTGAAAACATACCAACTTGACAAGTTACACTTTATAACGTAATCGTATCCTATGTGTGTATACAAGTCAACTTGAACACGAAAAATTTGACAGTGTAATTGTACTCATACACGGTCAATCTTGAATATTTATCGAATACAGCGTTGGATCTATCTAGAGGGCGAAATACCTTTTAGCACTCTTCCAATAAGATTTCAAATACTACCCCTTCTTCTGCTGTAAAGTCGCCTTATTTTCCAGATGAGCAAAAATCTACTGTGATAAAGAATAAAATTTGTCGCCTTCCTAAACCAGCGCTCAGGGAAGAGATTCCCATTTGTTCCCTCTATAGATCCGATACGGATCGAATACGCTTCAATTTTCAATTATGAGCTTGTTGGTGTATGGACTGCTTTAGAGTTTTATTAGTTTTTTTTTGTAAAAATGGAAAATTTTATTCAATTGAAATTCAATCACTACTCAATACTATTATTGAATACGCAAATTAATTATAAATAATGTTAATTTTCATTATATAAACAAATTATATAAATTCGTTGTGTAATGTATTTAATTTTTGTGAGGGCTGTACTATCTGTGCAGAAAGAGAAGTGGGGACTATTAGCTTGTATGAAAATACAACTACAGCGCATTACGTAATTAAATTACAGACTGTCTCATGGTGAACAGACAAAATTTTATTCTGCATCTCTATAAAGATACAGATAACAGTTGAGTATATGTTAGAATATGAAATGATGGAAATGTTAAAAATCAATTCATCGTAAAATATGGTTTTTAGGTCAAGTGAGGAGATATAAAATCGAAATTACGATAAGATTGAATAAATTTAGAATTATTATAGAGTTCATCCTAAAATAATTTGTATAAAGCACAAATTTCTATAAATTATATGGAAAATTATCTCGATTTGGATCTTCAGTTGCGGTTGGATTTTTTAGTAACCAATTGGAGATTACGATCACGATAATGATTTCTAAAGAATATTAATTTTGATTTCACAATAAACGTAACTACATTAAAAATATTTTCCGTTTTGTATTAAGTACGTGATTTTGCAAATAAATTAGTTTTCGTGTGGAATTGAAATCAATTTATCGAATTTATAAATAGAAAACTGTTATTTTTTTTATTAAGCACGAATTAATGAATGAAATTTGATATTTGATATTTATAACATATCTAGATATTATTTGAATTTTTGTGGATTTATGTTTTGCACGACTTTACATTCACCTTTATTTTCGTCTTGAGGTGATGATTGAATTAAAATGATATTTATATTTATGCATTTTTCATGTTGTCCTCTTTATATACAAATGTAGGTATATATGCATTCAGACTGAAGTGCATTAATTTTTCATTCAAACAGATGATGCATGTTTATTAATAAATATACATATCAAGGTACATCTATACACAGCACCGGATTAAACCTCGTAGGGGCCCCTAAGCAAACGAAATCTTGAGGCCTCTTTTTTACCAAATTATTTCTCTATATCTACATTCGTAATTTCTTCAACCCATAATTTTAATAAACAAAACAAACCTCTAGCCTGAGAAAATTGCGGCCTCGGACAGCAATCTCGAATTGGCTGAAGGCATTTTGCAGCCGAAGTGTATACCTACAACATTTTTTATGGGACCGTGAATAATTCGGAAAAACCTTAATTCAAAATTTCCCGAAAATGTCTAATCATTTGACCTGTTGTTCTTTTATTCATTTCACAGTAGGTAGCGGCCGTAAAATTACTTTTACGTCCGTTTCCAATGGCAACTAAGGTTGCGGTGAAAAGGTACTTACTTTTCGATCGGCTGGACGAAAAAATGTGATAAATAAAGGCACAATAGGGGTAAAAATTATCCACCACTATATGTTGAAAAAATGTAAAAGTTTGACTGTAAATTTCTTTCAAGATCAAATCAATATTACATTTACCCATTGTCGTGGGGCCCCTAAAAGGCATAGGGTCCAGAGGCTACGTAATGGTCAATGCGACACTGCATTTACATTTATAAAGGCAATATTTTTTATAATCGACTAGACTAGACGAATTCACTACTTTTGCATTATAAAGTGTCCTTCAGTCGAAGCTATGTACATATTAAAATAGGCAGTGATTTAGAAAAGCACGAATAGAAGTTAAGGTATAGGAGGATAAGGCACGTTTACACTAGCTAGAGGAGCTAAAAGCAATCAGTGGTGCAGTACAAAAGTCAGTTGCTTACGTGTTGTTTTCCTGTTTAATTGCATTCGGACAACTTATAATTGGTCGACAAAAAAAGTCTGCAGATGAGTGGATCGATGAAAATAAAAATCGTAATTAAGATAAACTTCATCTAGTGTAAATGGTTATCATTTACAACAAAAAGTCTACCTTTGTTGATAAAAATTAAAGAGGAATTAATTTTTACAAGATATGTTAAGTAAGTTAACAATAAAAAAATAATTATGCATCCACGGGGAACTGGACCATATTTTGTGGTGGACGAATAATATAATTTACTAGATTAGATTATAGGGGTCGTTTGGCTTGTTTAGTCGTCCTGAACTGCGACCACAGCTTCTATTGTTCTTAACCCTACGTCTATTGATATCCCAGGAAAGATATCTTTTTAGCGAAGCTAACTATCTCTTTGGAAGACCTCTTCGCCCATCAGCAGGTGATAAAGTCACACTGCCTAGTATATCTTCTGAGGTATCCTTGTCCAATCCACACAATCTACACCTCTCACTTCCTGCTTTGCTCAGTTTTTGCAGATGGTGTCTCACTGGGCAGTGCGAAGTCAACAAACTTTCTAGCATTTTGAGGCAAATAGTCAATAAATTTCTTGGCCTACCGCTTTTCCTGCTTTCTGCGGGTCTTGACTATCGCACAAAATGGCCCCGGACCTATGAGTGAAGCCATAGTACCTGTTCTTGCAAGGTCATCGCCTATTTCGTTACCAGTAAATCCCTGATGCCCTCACACCCATGCAACGGTCATTTTATTGGCCTTAATCAGTTGTGTCAGAAAATGACGACATTCGCAGGCGGTTTTTGACTCAAGGCTATAGGCCTTTAGAGATTTTAATACCACCTGGCTATATGTCAAGTTGTATAATTTTGTGCCTCTCAGATTTCTTCGTAAACACTTTCTAGAGCAGATTTTCGGGAAACTGAACTAGGTTTTGTGGTGGACGAATAATATAATTCACTGAAACTTCAAGTCTTTAGATTATAGGCCCTTTGGCCTATAATCATTTATCTAGATACTTATTGTTAGTATTCTATATTATGTATTTTTATTCGGTTGAGGGCCCTTCCGTATTGCTAAACCTTGCTATACAGTAGCTACGCCAGTGGGAACAACCAGTAAACTTAACCAATAGTGTTATCGATACACCAGTGTGACGTTATAATCAAAATTTTTGCGGTCAGTTATAGTAGAAAGTGGCCTCTTATTATAAGAATTACAGCACATTTTTACAATTTTACTTTTCGGGTTTTAAAAAAATGGAACATTCGACGGTACCCACAGAGGGATTTGAAGTACCAAACCGGAAAAATCGCAACTTTTCTTACAGTGACAGACTGAGCCTAAAAAGATTGGTTGTGAGGAGACAAAGAGTGCCCGCTCACTCGTAATTACATAAAGTGATCATTTAATTTCAAGCTTGGCGAGAAAATTGATGTGAGTTTCTATCAGATAGAAAATTACAAAAAAAAATATTGTGAATACATGAGTTTATCGCTTATCGTTAGCGAAAATACAGACAGTGACGTTCCTCAGGGCCGTATTAAAAAATTTGAGAGCCTTGGGCTAAAAGAAAATGTCATCTTAATCATATAGGATTTAGCAGTTATTATAATATAGATTAGCATTTTAAAGTAGATACTGGTTCCGCTCTCGGATTAATGACAGTCCTGGGCTTAGCCCAGTTAACGCATCTGTTATTAAGGAAAGCCTGGCGTTCCTAGATATTTGGTAGCGCATCTGCCAAAGTGAAATCGGCCGCCTGTTTTAATCAAAGAACAGTTTCTTCTAAGCCCACGTTTCTCCTCGAAAGAGATTCTTTTCAACGTGTTTACACTATACATAAACTTATGGCCAAGTTTCCTGTCATAGATAACTCACACTAGAACTCGCTTCAAACTCGCAATATATAGTGTTATGTTTAAGG
Organism: Lydus trimaculatus; assembly: GCA_037414755.1. Taxonomy (NCBI): domain Eukaryota; kingdom Metazoa; phylum Arthropoda; class Insecta; order Coleoptera; family Meloidae; genus Lydus; species Lydus trimaculatus. Next base: position 15,041 of record JAZBGY010001905.1, read on the forward strand.
GCGCCCGCAGAAATTTTTCCAAGGGGGGGCAATGAAATTAGAATAATTTGTATAGCTACTATTATCCCTGTATTTGGCACATGCCTCCTATGCCCCCCGTGGGCGCCAGTGGTTATGTTTAATTTGTTAAGTGTCTGGAGTTTAACAGAAAAAAGAACTGTAATTTATAGCGATGGAGTTACACCTAGAAATTCGGTGTTTCTTATTCACATGCCAGCGACTATTTTTTTTTAATATATTGACGACTGGTCGCCCCAAAATTTTGACTACCCTTGAGATAGGACTTACATTTACTTACAAAAATTAATGGTTTTCAGAAAATACGTGTAAAAAGGTACAATTTAAGTTTACACCTAAGATATTACGCTTATACAAGTGGACAAACTGACACTCTGGCCAGTCTGCCACTGCGTTCTTAGGCTAAACACATAGTGAAGCGGCGAGCAAAGCAGCGATGATAGCGGAGAGCAAAGCGGCG
>JAZBGY010001906.1:0-15510 GCA_037414755.1 Lydus trimaculatus
ATTTTTCTTTGAATAACCTTGAAACTACTCGATGGATTGGATCCAAAATCTAATCAGATTCAAGTCTCAGTCGATCAATTCGAATGCTGCAAACTTGATCTCAAACGGTTGATTGGTTCTAAAGATATCGTACGACAAAATTTTATTTACACACACACACACTCGGACGTCCAACCGAAAATGGTCAGAATAGCTTCCTTGTACCTCAAAACATCGAAATCTGATGAAATTTCGATTTTCGAAAATCGGACCGAAATCAATAACTTCGCGATTTTTTTTAATTTTTAAGCGGGAAGTTAAAAAAAAGTAATTTTCATGAAGAAAGACAAAATACAATAGAAAAATGGCAAATTGAATGGAGCAACGAAACAGCAAGCGCTTGGACGAGAAAGATAAAATACGATATACCCCTATGGATCAACAGAAAATGGGGCCAAATTGGTTACCATATGACACTTTCTTTGTCAGTGCATGGTTATTTCATACATTACCTGCACAGATTCAAGAAGCGAAGCAGGCCAAGGTGCATATATTGCGACAACAATGATAACGCCCACCATAATTTTTTTGCGTGTGAGCGATTCACAGCAGAGCAGCACATGCTGCTGTCGGAGATTGGTGTTGTATTGAACGTCGAAAACGTGATGGTAGAATTGGTTGGGAAACCAAGATAAGTGGCAAGCCATTGAAAGATTTGTAACTTCTGTCCTAAGGCAAAAAGAATGCGAAGAAGATTATGATTACGGTGATCCCAAGGTAAAAAAAAAGGTCCGATGTGGCAGAAATTTCCGTCAGAGACGAGTTGTACTGCTGCATTTTTGATTGCCACGTGGTCTACCTCAATAAGACTTAAATTACCTGAAGAAATAACTGACAATTTTGATAATTTATAATGCTAGCACAAAATTGATGATTTTCAGGGTACTAGTGAGTCAGTGCTGGGTGAAGAGCAGTTACTCCCACAACATTTGGTATCTGAGCAAAAATTCATAATTATAAAGCTACTGACCTTCTCAAATAATGTATTTTGAAGGAATAAATAAACAAAAGAGGCTATGGAAAATCTTCCTAGCTTTGCAATTGTTCTACATATTTCAGATTTAATACTCCTTATCAGATTCTGTAACAATTTGTTATCAATGGCGTTCCGTCTTGGTAGTATAGAATTTTTAATGTTCTGTAAAGAACTATACAGCAGATTTTCTGCATACACCAGACGCGCTAAGACTCTCTACAGATTCTTAGTTGGATTTAGATCAGCAAAGCACGTAGGTTGCTCCAAAATGTCAATCAAAATACATGAAAATTAAGATTTGGTCACGTGTTTTCTTGAGAAAAAGCCCACTGCTTCTCTGACAAACGAAAATAAGATCGACCACAGAACGTGTATATAGTTTAGGCTTTTGTTTTTTATTAAAGTAAGCTCTAAATAATCAGAAAAACCGTATTTAAACCAACAAAGATTATTTCAAAACAGTGAAGATTTCCTTAAATTTCGTCAGTATCCTCGGAAGCCATCCGGACGCATCTTTTGATTTGAGGATAGAACTGCTTTCGATTCCCTTCAGTTTAAAGACCGTTTCCCATTTTCTGTCCATATCCATCGTCACAAATTCTCCTATTTATAGTTTTCTATCAGTCTAGAAGCATACTGAATATCTTCACTGCAAATCAACGCCCTCCAAACGGTAAATTGCGAAACAGATATCCCACCAAGATCACTCAATTCGTACATACTTTTGTTTGAATTACTAGCCGCATGTAGAATTCGCCTATTTCCCTGACGATTATTATTTTGGTTTTTCTTCCAGAGCATCGTTTTTGACTATACATTCAAAGAATTTTGCACAACTCTATGATTTTGGGTGATTTTTGCGCGACTTCTCGAATACCTTCAACAAATGCACTAACTTTTTGGTCGAAAATGCATCTTGAGAACAAGATGCTTCTTTATAAATGTGTCATAAAACTTATATGGACATATGAGGTTCAGCTATGGAGTTGTGCTAAGCTTTCCTACATCCAACATACCTAATAAAACTATTCACGATGATCTACACCTTTCTACGGCTCAACAAATAGTTCGTGTTATGAGCATTAATTATTTTCAAAGATTGCCAGGGCATCAGAACGACGAAAAAAGCCAACTAGACGAGCCCTTTCCATCGCAAAAGCGACTGTAAAGACAGCAACCCACAGACTTAAAAGCAGAATGGTGAGATATAATTTCATGTACGGAGGGTGGTCACTGGACGACAATTTCTCTTTTATTGCAGAAAAATACTTCACAATGATCAGGTTCTTAATTAAAAGTTATTTTTCTCTACTTCAACTCTCACTATTTTCCCCAAATCTTGTGCCTCTCTGAGTCAATAGTCTATCGCTCCAGCAATGTTCAGTACTTGGTTTATTACCTTATGAGCAATAAGCGGCATTGTACCTATTAATGTGTCCATTTTATTCAAAAGTTGTTTTATCTGTTTATAACATCATTTTATAAAAACTGCACTCTGCAGACATAGTCATGTCCATGCAATATGATCTAAACTTTCAAGCTTCGGTATAGACTTATTGAAGGCGTATTTAGTTCCTTTGGCTCCGCCACAAAATTTTGAGCCATCACTTGCTGGTTCTCTTCAGTACGTCCGGTTTTAGGGCGATAAAACCTTAATGCTTCGCAAACACTTTCTGTAGTATAAATTTTTTTAATTATATTTCGGGAGATACTGCCATGTTGGAGTAGCAAAATCTGCAAACTTCTCGTCGAAACAGAAACAACCTGTGCATAATCTTTATAAGTAGTCAAACACCGTTTCAACAAAAGCACAGATTGTTCTATACAAAACATCTCGCATACGAGTACAGTTACAACACGACAATTAAATAATGACAGCCATGGATTAAGAACGTGGCCACTGTCTTCTCGATATCACAACCTATATGTGTATCGCAAATTCAACCAGCGTTTGGAATACGCCACGACTGATAAGTTAACCGGAATTGATTGCATGCCTACCGAAAAACGTTGCGTTTTATATGACAAACTAAAACTGTTCAAACAAAACAATTGGTAAGACGCGTCTGCGCCGGCCTTAACAAATAAACACATTTTTCAAAAGTGCAATGAAATCTTCTAGAATTTTATTCTCTTTGAGTATAGTTTGAGTTTTCTAATAATATAGTTGATTGTAATTAAATGCTGGTATGTCCTGTTTGAAGATTTGATTAGTAATTATTGAATTTCTACAACTGTATTGTATATGAAGATTCCAATCAACAAACATCCATCTATTCATCTATGGACATACATCGATTATATGAGAAACAATTTCACACAAAACATTTGTCGATCAAATTAAATTAGTTTATTGATCACGTTTGTAGTATTATTATTATTATTATTATTATCGCTTTCGCGCTTCGTTTTCTAAAAGACTTACAAGCAAAGAAGGACATTATCAATAATCTGAACGTATGTAATAGCACCGTCATTACAAGCTCTCCAAGTGGTCCTGATTGACAAGTAGTGATAAGACCATGATGCATCAAATGTGTGTTCATATAATTTTTTTATTTTTTTTTTATATCCAACAATAACAAAGAAAACAATAAGTTCATATGTTTTGTAAGGCTACGATTACATTTGTTTCATAATTGTGATATTTGGCTAATCAAATTAGAATAGGAATTGTTGCAGGTGTACCACAATGATAAAATCTATTAAGAAAAAGGTCTTCAGTCTTTCTCTTTATAGTTATATAGATAGATTTTTTCTATCTTTCCTTCAACAAAGCTTCGTCACACATCGGTAATTATTTAATCCATGTATGGTTGTATGTGTGTGTGTGTGTGTGTGTATGAGAGAGCGGCGGATCACTTTGTTTGCCACCATTCGGCTCTTGAACCAGCTATCAGAAGACCGATCGTTCTATGGTTCATTTACCATTTGTCATTGCCATAGGCGTACCATCTCGTATCATAGCAGCGATTTTAGACTAGAATTTCTCACAGATACAAAAAAAAAAAACAAATTAAGATTTTTTCTAAAAACAAGCACTATATACAATCTCTGTATATCTTTAATCAAAATCACATACAGATTTTGTAAGAAAAAGTGTTGTGTCTACATCTCCATATATCTATATATGTAAATGTTTTTACCCTTCTTTTAACTAGATGCCTCTTTGCCCCCTAACCACCCCACAACTGTCCTCAACAGCCCCCGGGATTCTGCCACACCATCACTACTCTACCACTGCCACCCCCGCTGACGACCGCGCCTGAGCTCTCATTTTCCATCAGCACTGCCTTCTTTCGCTGGGCTCATTAAGTCTTGTATCGATCGAAGGCGAGAGCAGTCTTCTACATTTCTTACAGCGTGTGAGAATTTTAATATGCGGCACTGGGTACGCGCTACTCATTAATGCAAAGATTGTTGGAATGTAATAGTCTTTCTTGGGGTGCGGTGGTTGGTTCAAACAAAAATAAGGAATAGATGGAATAAGACAGAGATGGATCTGTCTCTCTATCATTCGATCAGAATTATTTGTTTTTCCATTTTCTTTTATATTTTCAAATTTTAACAAAGCTTGAATATGGGTGGATATGAAGATAATTAAACTTTCTACAATCATTCCATCTTTGTTATTATCGTTGTAGTTGTGTATTCGTATTTGTAACTCTTTTGAAAACTAGTTGCGAGTTGATGCCGCAATTCCTCCACATAGCTCCCGTTTTCTGGTTTTTCGTTTCAAATCCGACAAGCGGAATAGAAAAGGAAGCCCGGTTGACCGGATGAGGAAACAAACCCTCGAGTGTCCTCAAATATTTTAAAGTACAGTAAAATATTATCATATTAATTCTCGTATACAATACAGAAAATATAGTCAAGTGGAGCACTTCTTTGTTTATTTCATAGGAAATAAGTTTTAATATTAAAACAAATGAGATTTATTCGACTAGTGGGGGGCCCACAGTACTGATTCACAATTATTTTTACTCTATTTTAACATTCTATCTCTCTTATACACATTAAATATTCATTAATTAAGTGAGAGTAAAGTCTTCAACGTTCCAACGCCGGAGATTATATGTTCGAACGTTGGCGATAATAATATGCAAAAGAAAAAGAAAAACATAAATAGTGAAGAACACCCCTCTAGACACTACCCTAAAGGGAGATGTAATACATTTTTCTAAAAGAAAAATAAAATAAAATTCACTGGGGTGAATAAACACTAAAGGGTTGAAATGTTAGTGAAGGAATTTCGGTGAGGAGTAGGAGCTTTTACTGTTTTAACCCTTTTTTATGTGTTCATTGAATTTTCTAGATTTTTCACTGAGGGTAGAGCAGCAATTAGGATTTTATGTTAATTGTTTGTAACTGGCTTCAATAAATTTTATACCCGTTACGCAACAACAGAATACGTAAAAATACGGAGATTCTTTTGCATCCTCGGGCATCTTCACCTTGTCGTTTCATGTTTTATTTTGTTTTTACGTTGCTTTTTTTTTTAACTAATTAAGTCCAAAAACGCCCGCCACACCGTAGAGTTGTCGTGTCAATGAAATAAGGGTGGCGCACCTGCTCCACATTTATATTGCATTGTAATCTAAGACGTTAATTAACTTGACAATATTTAAAAGAACTGTTTAAGATATGTTTGATAAAAGCCGAACCTATTTCCGACAAGTGAATTCTAAAGAGGAAATTATCGAAAAATCATTGTTAATTGAACAAAATTGGCCGAATAAGACACGAAACAACTTAATGAGTTTCAAAGGGGATGGTGTGTTGTTAAATTAAACGTGTTGTATTAGTGTTGTAATCTCAAATGTTTCTAAAGGGTGGTTATTGTTAGTTGTAGGTAGCGCTACACTATTTTCGATAATTGTTAGCAGTTGAGTTGTTGATCAGAACGCATTAAGGCGATAAATAAAAGAACTGTGCAACTTAGCTATAAAGATGAAGTTTTTTTTTTTTTTATTTGAAACTCTCCCCTAGTCGCGCTTTGCGACTTTGGCCACAAATCAGGTACACATACTTAATAAAGTTCTTTGCAACTTCTTAAGTTTGGAAACTTAAGGCTCCACATAATACACCGCCGTCGCTCCTATTTTAAGCTTCACTTACATCAAGTTCAACAACACGCGTGTGTAAATTTCTACATATTCAACGATAAAACAGAAAATTATTGAAGAAAAAAAATTAATTTGATCCTACATTGACAAATCTGGAAATCTGACGCTCGCTAATCCATTAAAAATACAGAGAGAAAGATAGAGAAAGAGAGGATGAAACACTCCGACCGTCGGTCGTTGATTAGTTACTGTAATATAAGAATATACGCAAGAGTTGATGAGTGTACAAGAACGTAAAATAAAGATAGAAACAATTTAAATCATTATTAGATAAAAAGAGATGGTTGACAAAATGAAGAAATTCTATCTACATTTGCCAGAGAAGTTTTCTTTGGCCTGTCATGCAAAAACCTCCCTACTTGGGCGGGATATGGTACGGGTGTACAAGTAAAATAAAGAGTGAGTTTAGTATCTGAGACGTGGAGGGAACATGAGATGGAAAACGAGAGGACGCGTCAACCCCTTTACAATGCACAGAAAGCGGAGACAATAAAAGTAATTTTTTTTTCTTTTCGTTACATCTCACTTCATAGATTCTAGTAGAGTTCTAATTGCAATTTCGTGAATTCATCCCTATTTGTTTATGATTTTTCTTTCTAATCACCCACCGCTTTCTTGTTAATAGTTAGTCAACAATAGAGACATGAGACCTGAAGTCTTTTAAATAAATCACTCATTTACAGGGTGAGTATTTTTTTTTTGCCAAATTGTCATATAATTCATGTGAGAGTTTCAACAACACACCCTCGTAAATAACCCCTAGACATATATAAGAAAATAAAACGTAGGTCCTGGATAACATCATATTCTTTGATTAAGGGTGTGAGTATGTACGCTATTCTTAAAACTTTACACCGTCCGTCTTACCCTGCCTGCCGTCCCGTATCTGAAACGTTCTTTAAACTCTGTCTCTATCTAACAAATTTACGGTTGTAAGTTGAACAACGACAGGATGATCTCAGCCTCACGGCATTCTTTAAGAATGTTTCTGCAATCGTTAAAACAGCCGACTGTAAGGGTTATGTTTTAAATTTTACAACATGACCTAAAATCCCAGCACAAGCCTTTCACAACTGTCGTTGATTAATCCAGGACTGTTACCGATAAAGTTCATATTTGGTGGAGGCGCTGGGACTATAATTTTTTCAACATTTAGTTCAACTAATTACATATGTATAAGCATTTTTTTTTAGTTTGGCTAATATGTTGTAGAAAAAAGACCGTGTAGGTAGTAGTTACCCAATCGTCCAAAATAATTTAAATTATACCCGATGCCCGAAAAGAAACCTCTATACATTCGGCCTGCTGTACACGTACGAGCGCAGTCAACTTTCTTACATTCTCAACCCCCAAACCCTTGAATATGCCCCCACCTCCTGCCATTAATACTTCTTCAAAGCACAAACTCGCATTTTAATCGATTTCATTTGCGCATGTGAGCCTGTGGCAAAAACTCTACCCTTAGTTGGTGACGTGGAGGGCGAAAGGGGGATGGTGAGTGAAAACTAAGCATCCTTACTAAAAAGGGGGACAGGGACGATAGCTGGGTCCGTTGTCGGGTTTTTTGGGTGGTTATATATAAATGTTGAGTAGGGGGAGAAAGAAACGGAAGAGTGCGCGTGAATTAAGCAAAGACGCGCTCTTTACCTCATTTGCATTCTTTCTTGTTGCTCTCTCACATCTTAACGAACGTATGGGCAAATTCATATCGGTATACAGGGATGTAGGGAAAGAATGATGGAAATATACACGTATTTAGTAATGTTTATGTATGTGTTAGTATATAGAGGGATGGATGGTGAGCTGAATTTATAATTATTCTTTTCGACAGGACATGAGTTTGATTTGGTGAATTGAGTAGGGTGGGTTGTACGAAACTCATTGCTTGAGGGATTTCTTTGCTGATGTATGTGTGTATATATATGTGTGCATGTGTGTGGTGGGCCACCCCTTTTGTTTATCAAAGTCGTGTTCGTTTGTTACGTCTTGTTGTTGATTGAGGCCCTACTTTATAATTACTTTAATTAAGAAAAAGCACTCACTGACGGAAATTCCGATCTACTTTAGCAAAGCACATATTTGAATTTTATTATATTCATCTCGAAATTATAAGAAAACTCTTAAAAACAATCAAACTATTCTTTTTTTTTGTACAAATTTTAATGGAGTTGCCTTATCAGTTGATATGTTAATGCATTATCATCGACACTTTAAATCTCATTAAATCAAACACCATTTAAACTACAAGAATGAACTAGAAGTGAAAACCAGGATGAGGCTAATAAGAACTAATGATCCAATGAGGTAAATGTAGCGTTATTTTAGCATGATAACTAAAAAGATTAAAAACTGAGGGGATGTAAAATTGATAATTAAAAATTCGAACGTGTCATTTTTATCAACTGATGTTGGCAGGAAATAGAACAAAGCTATAAAACCATTTCGTAAAAAAAAAAATACTCTTAGAAAAGTTAATATTAACAGATAAGACAATAGAGTCTAATTTAGTGTTATCTCCCTTCGTGAGGGTTGACCGGATCGAGATTTACAACATAGTAGGGGAGAAGCTTTGTGAAATATCCATATTTGTTACAATTATTGACTTTAGATAGTTTCGAATTGGTCCGGAATTAGGGTAGGAGACAATAATCGTCTTAAGATTTGATTATTAAACACCTAAGACTAAGAAATATATCAAAGGGATTGTAGTTTTTCTATATAATGGTTGCATTAATTTTATTATAAACCGATATTTGCGGGAATTACAGGGATGTTTTTGTACTATTCCTTGTCTTGTGTTGATATAAAGTTTATTTTCTTGGTGTTTGATGTTTTGAAGGGTGCGCGTCTTGTCTCAAAGACATCAATAAAGTAAATAAAATATTTCTTGATCTTATGAACTTAAGTATTTGTTCGTATACATACGCAATTGGAAGTTATTTAATTTTAATTACCTGCAATTTATTCAAGGAAGAGTAAAGTCTCTAAAGACATACACAGAGCGAGAGAAAGAGAGGGTGAAATAATGTGGAAAAATACGAGAGAAAGAACATATGATATGTAGAGAAGGAGAGCGAGAACGAATCTAAAGTTCTACAGAAAATATTTTCCTTTTAATTCTCATTAAACAAAATCAATAACGTATCGGCAATAAGAATAAAGCAACAAAATATGAATTTGAAAGAATCGAAGTATATTGGAATTTATAAAGAGATAGAAATTTAATTTGACATCCGGTAATGCTTTACAGTTTTTCAACAATTCACATTTCAACCTGAAACAATAATAAACAAAAATTGTCTGATATGATAATATTTAATTCAATCACACTCCCACGTACCTACCTATACATACATATGTTAAACCATTTAAGTCGAGACTTGGGCGAAATCGATAAAATAAACAACGTAAAAATACGAGAAAAGTAACGGTGATGACAGTGAAATAAACGTTCAACTAACACGAAGATACATTCAATCAGTAAAAGGTAGGGGCGGAAGACGGCGCCACCGGAAACGTCCCGGAACCGGAAGGAGTGCACCGAACCCTCAGTCTTTGCCTCTCCTCTGTCCCTTTAATCCCACCTCACACCCTCAAGATATGTAAAATTGCATTTCGTCTAATGCGATGATTAACTATTTAAAACATGTGCCGTTTGCAATCGCCCACCCCCCCATTTACTTAAGTCAAAACTGATAGTTTGATAGGTCATCATTTAATGCACAATTGTGATGATTTACACTAGAACCCCTTGCGTTTTTTAATGTGTGAGTGAATAAGAAAGATAAATAGAGTGGAACAGATGCGCTATCATTAGAAATATGCGGATTTCTTTAAGCGAACATGTTGTGTGTTGTGTGGTTTTCTTTGTTTTCCATCGCTTACGTCATTAAGGATTGCTAGCAATAGGAGTGGGATAGTTGTTAGGGTTGTCTTAGTTATCCGGGGCGTGGTTCCTACATTTGCATGCAGTGAGAATTATGAATATGCAACCTTTTCAGCCGTCTTGATTTTATAAAACAAACAAATCTACAATAAATTTTATTTAATCAGGTCGAGAGTTTTAATGTTTTTTTGGTAAATTGGAAGTATGATGAGAATCTATTTGAGAGTTTCCTCCTTGATAGCGTGCTATACATACTTGGGTGGTCAGTTGGCCATTACTCTGTCGGCCACAGGCCAGTCGAATTCAACTAGAAACTGTAATAGAGCATAATGTAATGAAATACCCCCGTCAATATTATATCGGAACGGAGTCGAACAACAATTACAGGTAACTAATACAGTTTGATACGTGTTTAAAGTTAGCTGCATTGTTTGGCAATGTGACCACAACTACCACCACCCCCCCGAAGAATAATGGTGTGCCGAGAGGTCAAGTCAAACCAAGACAAATGGTATTCGCGTCCAGGTTAATTCCTCTAGTTGTGAAACTTAAACGATCGTCGAATTCCAGAAAGTTCACGGACAAACCAACACTAAACCCCTCACCATCCCCATACTACTACTACTACAACTACTACATCTAGAAATTGTATTCTAACCATATACCCCATGTCAGATATGTCCATTCGATACAAATCCAGCTTGATTATGAAAAGGTGGTTGTTGGGTAAAGGGGTCAACAGTATAAGAAGGGGGTTGGTTTTAGCCTTTGTGGTCAATCTAAGGAATTTCATCATAATCGTTTGGCAACTTTATATTACCGAGCAATATGTATAAGTTAGGAAACATATTAATAATAATCAGTAAAGATTTGTTTTGAGGAGAGAATATCTGAATTAACCCTCTCATAAATATGGACGGATATACTAAGATGACACTTCATGTCTCTGTTGTGATTTTGATAGATCAGAAGCGGTCAAGCGGACCAACAACAATCCATTTTAGCACACGATAGATAGAATTGATCATCATCTACAAGGCCAAATAACTTCTTCAATAGATTCTATAACAACCCATCTCGATAAATGCCAATCTTGTAACATGGATTTATCTTTAGAAAATGATGTTGAACTCACAAAAGAGATGCTGCTGTTCTAATGAAGTTCTGGATGTGATCGATAATTGAAAATAATGACCACCTGTAGAATGAAAATTTTTCTTACAGGGATACTAATTAAGGGCTGTAATATTTAGAAAATGTCTTTTAACCCTTCTTTAAATTTATAAAATTTAAAGAAAAAACACTAATAAAAAAAAATTTTGATGTCATTTTACAACTATTTAAATAACAAAACACAATTAATCTTATTTTTGCATTGAGCAACCACACAGCGCATAAAACCTTCACTTTAAAATAAATTTTCCCCCAAATATCCAAATATTTATTACAATTTTTATCGGTTTTTAAGTTTCCGGCAGTTACACTCTACAATTAGTTGTAAAAAAAAACTTTGATTAAAAAAAGTTATTGTATTGTGCAATTTTTTGCCTCCTGTGAGGATTGAACTCACGACCCCTGGTTTACAAGACCAGTGCTCTGCCACTGAGCTAAAGAGGCTTCTATTAAATAACAAAATTTCATTATAAGATAAGCAAAAAGATAAAAATTGAATTATTTAATTGGATAACAATTGATTTTAAACAATTAATTCAACTTTCTCGTACAAACAGTGAAGTTAATACTTGATTATTCAACATCATCAATTTATTTTTCGTATATTTTCATATATAGTATATATAGTATATATAGTATGTGCAAAAAAAGACTCTTCTTATACACTTCTTACATTAATCAAACACGCTACAGTTCACCAAAGGGTCAAGTTTATAAATGTAATTTTCAAAAACGTGACATATAAACAATTTATTAAAAATCTAATTATTTTTTTATAACAATCTTTTGCCTCCTGTGAGGATTGAACTCACGACCCCTGGTTTACAAGACCAGTGCTCTGCCACTGAGCTAAAGAGGCTCCTATATAATACTCCAGCTTTGTTACGCAATCCGAAAATTTATAATAATTATAGTTTGTAACATTTAAGATCTACACCATAGAGGATATTCGCGATCTCATCACTCGTTCTAGCCATCAGTCTAGGCTACCCAGGATGCCATGACAACAACAACATACATCCAGTGGCGCGCGTATTCAAAATATTAGTGCTTCTTAATGTATATTTGTACGTCTCAGTGAATAATTTTAAAATTATGTACAGCAAACTTTACTTCAAAAATAAAGATCATCTGGTAGCATAAATAGTAATAGAAAAATTGTAATGCTAAGTGGCAACATGGAAATTAAAATGGTAGAAAATAGGCATTATCCTCCTCCTACTTAGCTATTTTATAGTACAAAGAAGGCCTAAAACCTAAACGTAGACTTTATAAACGTAGCGCAGGTGAATAATTGATTAAAAATAATAAATAGTAGAGTAGTTTGTCAGATAATCTTTGCCTCCTGTGAGGATTGAACTCACGACCCCTGGTTTACAAGACCAGTGCTCTGCCACTGAGCTAAAGAGGCTTATATATAATGATCCAGCTGATAAAAAATGGGCTTTTAGTACGCTTCAGAAACAATGAAATAAACTCTCCTTATCCTTTTAACTACAACAGTGTACCTGTCTTTGTACATTTCCCCCTAAAAATAATACAAGAGATTTGTCACGACAAGTGGCATCCTCAAAAACAGAGCCTGAAAAAAGAGACGTTTCGCTTACTCAGTACCTCACCATGATCTTTCACACAAAAATTAGAATTCTGCGATAAACATCTTGAAAGTAAATCCATAAATACTAAAAGCTTCTAATATTATTGTTGAACTATTTTATAGACCCCGAAGAAGAGTCAACGCATGTTCTTAACCTTTGACCGGTACACGTGATTTTCATGAATGTGTCACGTATGAACACTTGATTAAAAATAATGTGCCTAGTGCACACAATTTTGCCTCCTGTGAGGATTGAACTCACGACCCCTGGTTTACAAGACCAGTGCTCTGCCACTGAGCTAAAGAGGCTTGTATGTAATGATCCAGCTGATAAAGATTGCGCCTGCAAGTCATTTCAAAAATTAATACAAAACTACAAACATAATACAGTAGTGACAATAATAACAAAAGAAATAGTTATCTCTTACTACGCCACTGTCCTCTGTATAAAAATTGAAAGTCTGCAATAACTGCATTCAAGTTCTTTGAAATTTATGGTTTTTGCTTTGTAGGCCGCAGGACAATCACAGCTTCTTCCTGCTAATTCTTAATTCTTGAACAGAGCATTTAACTCCAAAATTCTGAACGTCAAAAATAATGTGTCTAGAGCACACAATTTTGCCTCCTGTGAGGATTGAACTCACGACCCCTGGTTTACAAGACCAGTGCTCTGCCACTGAGCTAAAGAGGCTTACATATAACTATCTCACTCTGTTACCGTATATGAGTCACCCACTATTATTTCAAACGACAGACTATACTATAATTTTGTTTATTTTCTAATAATAATTCGGTATAATTGCATTCAACATTGACGATATAAATTCATCATGTATTAGTAATATTTCAACATGATAACATGAAATAAATTGCATCTCTTACCTGCACTTTTAACTAGCGAGAAAATTTGTTTAAAATTTAGTTTTCTCTCAGAAATATGTTGTTTACTCTCATCTAAGTAATTAGAAGAGAAACTGTCCTCAGGCGAAATGATAGTAGTTATATAGTCGAGAAGTTCTTATATATAGTTAACCACCATTCCAACCCCTTACCATTTTACAAAACGATACACAAATAATCTACCACCACTTCTATCTATCCATCTACAATCCAATAGTAAGCAAGTAACATTGGAAATTAAAGTTAAACGAGAAATCTGTATGTGTATATATACGTATACGTACTATTTACGAAGAACGTTCGTTCATTAATTACCGCCAAAGGTTGTTGTTGATAACAGGTATACAAGATAATATAAGATAAAATTAAAATTCGAATCTTAAAAAGATGTTAATTTTAATAAAATATCTTTTGTCCCTTGCAATAATAATAAGAATAAAAAATAAAAAAACAAAAACAGAACGAAAACTCACGGAAACCTACCTGTGTTACCGGAATTACATAAAAAAAGCTCAATCTCCTTTCATTAAGTATTAATTAAATTTTAATGTGTTGCATAAACTTCATCCAGTGGTGTAGATAGCATCTGGGACCGAATGGTAATAAACAATAAAATAACAGCAAATACACTATTATCGTTACTTACACTTCGATGTACTGACCATATCGGCATCAGAGTTATATTAGAAGAGCAAATATGGATAAATTTTAAAAGTATACCTGATCAAATTAGCTATTAACTGTACCTGGATAATCTCCATGTGCCCCACCCGGTGGTAATCTATTGACAGACAAAATAATAACAATTGACTTGGTGTCTTAAGGACAAGTATCTGTCAGTGTTCAAGGAGAACCATTTTCGACCTCTTTACTTTTAACGGCATTTTCTCGTCATATAGTCTGTAACGAAGCGATTTGAATGGTCGATAACTGTGGCGAACGCCTTTAAGCCCGCCGTTCACTGTCCGATCTGTAGGATGAACTTGTAGGACATGCATGAATCTGTATCTGCAGAACAACGTCTCATAGCAACTTTACGTTTCCTGGCTACAGAAAAGTCATGTGAGGACGTAAAATTAAGTTGCAAAATATCTTTGCAACAACTGAAAAAAGTTGGCACTACTGCCATGCTTTAGTTTCAACAGGTTCGTTGGGCTGCTTTTCTAGCTGGCATAATTACCAGAGGTTGAATACCATAGACACCTGCTGTCCGTTTACCTGTCTATAAATTCGGTCAAACCGCTATTTGATAAATAACGAAGACCACTCGACTAAACACGTGAGCTTCTACTAATGTAGGACTTGTAGGAGATAATTTGCCTACTCACGAACTAACGCGGCCTGCTAGTCCTACACCTACAGCGTCCTACTTATACGCCTGCAGTCCCATTTACGCTCCAACGGTAGGCCGACAACGAAAGATCGGAGCCTGTACAGTCCTACATATCGAACTGAGAATGCATTGCTTTTTTAGCAAAAACAACAAGGAGAATGATTTAACGTACCGCTAGGTTCAACTCACACGCCTCCCGTGGGCAAGGGATCGTGAACGCCTGATCAGCGTCCTCTATAGGTATAACCCAGCTGTCGATTTCTCGTGAGGCTGCAGCTTCCGCGGACGCTTCGGTAAAATAGAGGCTTACCTAAACCTTCACTATATGGCTATACAGGCTGGTACCCGAGCTAAACATAGCTCTACTCCACACGGAGTTCGAAGCACTGCCACCACGAGTCCAACCGTAAGCGACCAGGCCGAGGACAAGTAATCGTGGGCATCCCGGTGTCCGTTCGGGAGTAAAAAACAGAACCTGGT
>JAZBGY010001907.1:0-15499 GCA_037414755.1 Lydus trimaculatus
ATTAATGAAACTTTTCAAGCTGATCTTGTTGAAATGATTCCATATGCTAAAGAAAATAGAGGATCTAAATATATATTGATAGTAATCGACTGCTTTTCAAAATTTGTTTGGGCTGTTCCAGTAAAGTCAAAGACATCTAAGGAAGTCACTTCTGCTATGTAAACGGTTCTTTCGAAACTGAAAAGTGCCCCGAATAACCTACAAACAGATCAAGGAAAAGAGTTCTATAATACCGACTTTAAAGGATTAATGAACAAACATGGCATCAATCACTATAGTGTTTACTCTTCGAAAAAAGCATCAATTGTAGAAAGAGTAAATCGTACACTAAAGAGTCTTATGTGGAAGCAATTTAGTCTACAAGGCAACTACAAATGGATGAACTTGCTAGAAAATATAGTGAATACGTATAATAACAAGTATCATAGAACTATAAAAATAAAACCGGCACAAGTCACGAAAACCAATGAGAAATCCATTCTGAAGTCTGCCTACACGTACATCAAAATCGCACATCGAAATCATAAGTTTGCAGTGGGAGACAAAGTAAGAATAAGCAAATACAGAGGAATGTTTGATAAAGGCTACACACCAAATTGGTCCAATGAAATTTTCACCATCCGGAAAGTGCAACTCACAAATCCCACAACATATCTGCTGAAAGATGAACGTGACCAACCGATTCTAGGTGGTTTTTATGAAATGGAACTGCAAAAAGTCAAGTATCCTGGAATATACCTCGTAGAGAAGGTCTTAAAGAAGAGAGGAAACAAGCTATATGTGAAATGGCTAGGATTTGACAACAAATATAACAGCTGGATTGACAGTAGCAGCTTAGCGTAGAATAATATTTGTTATATGTAAATAAATACATAAATAAAGAAAAAATCTAGAATATTGAGTTTGATTACACAATATAATATCTTTGACCTTGAAATTATCCTATGAAATGTGACACATTTGACAATGAAACAAAGAGGACGATGATCCTTAACCTTGAACATGAAACCTATGAAACATGACCCATTTTACCTTGAAACAACGGAAGAGATAATGTCCCCTGACCTCGAATACTACACCTATGAAATGTGATGCCTTTGCCTCAGAAATAAACGATACAGTGACCTTTGACCTTGAACACGACCCATGAAATCTGATAGCTCTAACCTTGAAATACAGAGGTCAATGTCGGTTTACCTTGAACATGACACTTATGAAATATGATACTTCTAACCTTGAAACGCAGAGGTCATCGACCCCTTGACCTTGAACATGACAACACTTATTCTTACGTAAGTGTCACACAAACGATTACCTATTATTTGCAAATGCTGATACAGCTTTTCCGAAAGTGTTGCAAGTATGTCAATAAACATAATATTTTGTATCTATATCGTAACCTACTTATTAATGAAATATTTCCTAATACTTCATCTCTTGTAGTAGAGAGATGAATATTCGTGACAATACTTTCAAAAAAGAATAAATTGCTTAATTTCGTAAATTTAAATAAATTTATAACCTATTGTCGACGCCACTGAATGTCATTCTAACTGTCATGTGTAAAAGTCGAACGCTATTGGCTCCGCCTTACCATATGCAACTGTCAAAATTGACAATCCGCCCCCTTCTGAACATTATAAATTGAACGAACTGTATAGTAAGATTCATCAAATTTTACTTCTATTAGAAATTTCTAATACCGTTTCCGGAATCTGTCACTTATAAGAAACAAGTCAACTTTTACAGTTTGTTAAATACCGACAACTCTTACAAACTTTGACAAGATTAATTACATAGTGAATTAATTATTGTTTAATTAACATTACTGTCTTGAACAGTCGATAAGATAGATGAGCCACTCGTTTTTTAGATCAAAAAAATTGATTTCTGATGTCGCTTTTAACGCGACCTATCAATATTTCACCCTAAAATTGAATATTCATGTTCTAAATTTTGTAAAATAAAATCGATTTACGATGAAAACAATTTTTTTTTAGTGAATAAAAGGGTGGAAGAAGCATACCATATCACGTCGACAGGACAGACGCTATTATTACACCATTGACTAAATACACATACTGCACACAAGCACGGGTTTTCCCACCAAAAACACTTAGCGTTATTAAAATGCAAATTACGATTATTGACAATTATGCAAATCAGATTTATGTGTCGGAAATTAATTGAATCGATATTTACAAAATCTCCAATTCACTTAATATCTTATCATCAGGAATGCCAAGATAACCAAACAGAGGGAGAAAGAACAAATTGAAATCTTTATCATGCAATAAAACAAAAACAAAAAGAATACCCCAAGCGAAATATATTTGAGAATTCTAAACATTTAATAAAAACAAATTCTTTTCCTTTCCTGTTATTTATTTTTCGTCAAAGCAATAAAGCATGGTAGAGCCACATAGAAATTATCTGAATAATTGTTTTGATTATTCATGATTAGAAGATGCACACTAGAAAATCCGACTATCCCCACAACTTGAACAATACATAAACTGCAAATTAATTATCGTTTCTTGAGACAGAAATACCTCTTTGAAACTAATTCTATATGAGATGCTATCTTGTAGTTGGCATTTCACGAATTTAGAGGTGACTTATAAGTTATAACATTAGCAAGTCAACTAGCAAAGTTATGAATAGAATGGAGTGCGAATGTTCACTAAATATGGGGGAGGAAGTAGAAAATGGGCCGTACTGGAAATCTGTGTGAAGCTAGAAGCTTTATGTTTCCATAAGGCGCGACTTACGTATTAGAGCTAAGCAAACTAAGTGTTTAGTTTGGAAAGAATTATTGTTTTAATGTCATGCAAATCAGTCTTTAACAATAACCTGTTGTTTTTTATCTCAATAGAGGATTTACTCGTTACAAACCGCGTTTTCGTCTATTACTTTTAGCCATTTACGCATGTTCATACGTTTAGCAACGGTAAATGGCAGCTCTTTCGATTTCTTAGACCTCATTCTCTGCATCTATCTCTATCTCGTCCGGGCCTCTCATTTATATAGTATTCAGGAATCGTAACCGACCTTCACGGAGAATCACTTGATTCTGCCATACTTTGTGGGTCTTTCTGCCTACATTTCCACTTTGACTGAGTTCAGAGATTTAAGATACGATCATTATTTTACAGTGAGCAACAAGTAACTATGAATATTCCCAATATACCGTTCAACGTCAGCAGTAAACGTTCTTTAAATATTTATTGACAAAGATTCCAAATTTAGTATTCTCATGTAAATGAAGTGAAATCAAACAACACCCTAGCAAAGCTGTGTGAACGGCTTCCGATATTTGAATTACTCAACCACCACCAAGTTATTTGTACGATTTGACAAATATTAACTTGTAATGTTAAATGAATCAATTTGACTGCTTTATTACCAACTCGACCTAATTACCCATTAAATCCGACAGAATGTGATACAATTAATCAACAATTATGTCAAGTACAGCTTTAACAACTACAATAGTTTGATTTGTTTTACTTTAACAATTAATAAATTTTATACAGTTGAACAAATAAAAACATAACAAAATCAACTTCAGCTAATGATGAACATATTCGCCTACTAGCATAATTCAGGGATCAAGTTTTATGTTATTATTGAAATGAAAACGACAAAGCCTCATTTCAATGGTGAGTGATGTTAACTATGTGGATCGGATAATGAAACCTCTTAACGCTCACCCACCTAGGCAGTGTGACTCTATCACCTACTGAAGTCGGGATGAAGTCTCCTAGAGACTTTCTTCGAATAGCAGTAGGAATGGAGGGATAAGAACAATAGATCAGCTATGGTCGCAGTTCATGAATCTTTCTATTTCCATTTTATCGTTACAGAACTTCGTATAATTTCAAAGCGATTTATGCTCGACCCTAAATTTAAGAGCGTTTTAGAACTGGTGATTCGTTCATTTTTCAAATCTGTGATGTCACTTAAGTAAAGTCTCTAGTGTCATGTTGGTGAAGATTGATGCAAGCTATGTTCATAACCAACATAAATTGAAGATGAACGTTCCTGAGCTACAAGAAGATCTAGTCGACTACGGCTTAGTTTTAATGGTGTGTTTGTAGAACTTTTATGTTTATAGAAATCAGATAAGTGCGTAAAAGTTATTTAAGGCAGCACTTATTCAGCCAAAACTACGTAAAGCAGCTTCAAATAGGGAAAATACAGACTACGAAGTCTGAAGAGCTGATACTTAATGCCAAAAGAACGCATAAACAACTTGAGTAAGCATTGAAAATTGACTTGCAATTATGTGGCCAATAAGAAATTAATATAATCACTGAATGTAACTGTTGTTTCATTGCTCTACCCATAACCTCATACGTTCACACATTCATTTTGAGGATTGAGTTTTTTCAAAGATATTCAAGACTTATCACATCTAGAATTTGGTTCTAATCATTGAAGTCCCTTGTTTACTATGTCTCCTTGACAAGAAGTGTTGTCCTTCACATTTTACTTCAAGATTCTTATCTAAAACCGTTGCCTTAGAGAAGTATTCAGATGTAGAACTGCTGTCACCCATCGCATTCGCTATTTTTGATCCCCATTAAAAAACAGCAGTTAGTACTTTAACTTACGCTATTTTTATACTATGTCGCTTTACTAAAATTATTAGACATTAGAGAGAACACCATGAAGATTTATCGACAAAAAGCCATTCAGATGATAGTAGAGGGAATAACAGCGGATGTTCAGTTATTACGGATGTCATTCTCATATTCAGGATGCTCAAGGAACTCAACCGTTTCCGCCTACACAAGCGTTCTAAGGATATAAAAGGACATGTAATCTCTGCGTTTGAAATGACAAAAAAAAAGATAGGTCTACCTACATCTATTGACAAACTATTACTGAAACCACGGACTATTATAACTAAGTGGGATATCAGTAATTGAGAACAGTATTTATAAAACAAGCAGAAGACTGATGTGTCTCGCCAGCGCATTTAATGAAATATTGGGCTATTATTCCCCATAATAATACAAAAAAAGTACACAATTTCATCGTAGATCAAAATTTCTACACAACAGATTTCATTCGATTTTGTATAGATCCTATCAGAAAATGCTTCAACTATTTATCCTAACGTTTGTCCTTTATTTTTCTTTATGTTAACACATAAATCATCTTCTACGTTTGATATAAGCTACGGAAATGATCAAATTACAAACCGAAAGATAATATCGTTGCATCCTAATAATAAAGAAAGTTTCAATATTTAATCATCTGTGCAAAGTGCTCTTCAATTATTGACGTACCGCATTAATAGAATTAACAATATTTTGTTTTGTAACCATCTTCAGCTTTAATCCTGTTTAGCCTTATTATCAACAATATCGATAAATATTGACTTGACACGAAAAACAGTGATAAACTGTATTTATAACACGTAACACGTGGGTTACCCACACAAAATAAGGGCATTTTTGATTAGGTAAGGGTTGTTTGTCTAAGTTATTGATCCCTGCAAGGAGAAACAAAAATTGTTAATTTTTTTTTTTGGCTTAACGTAAAGTTCATAATCATACTGTTGAAAAACCACCAAGAGAAATGATTTCACACATTTTATTTCATGTGATATTAAAAATAAGTTATCAACGATATGCAATTTATTCAGTTTTTCTAGTTAATCCCATAAATCACTGTTCGCTCTCTAAGCTATAATATTATCATAATACTGACGAAAGAGAAAGCTATCAAGTAGCCAATAGTAGATATTTATTCAAGATGAACGCACAACTAATTAATTTAAACGAAGAAAAACTGCTACTGATAAGAAAGTTCTATATTATCGTATAAATGAAGAGGATATAAAAGGTTAAGGTTCAAAAACGTTGTAAAATAGATTGTCACAAAGAGGTGTACGAACTGGAAATAAGTTCAGGCACCTTCACCATTTTTACATATCCAAATCTATCTGGATCTTTCTATTGCTACTTAATCGTCAGGTCAACAAAAAAAAATCCACATTTTACTACCTTCGTTTTTCTTCAATAAAGCTATGGGTTTATATTTTATATGGCGGCAGTCAGTGACATCTAAGACTTTTCCAAGATCGATCAATACAAGATTTATGAGATTTTAGCGAATTCAGAATTTTTTATACCCTACTATTGACTGTAACATGTTTTACCCTTTATCCGACTTGTTTATGTTAAAGTTGAATTTATTGTTAGATAAACTTATAGTACTACTGGTCCTTTAACTTTTATCAAAGTTTGGTCAACATTGTTTCTTGTTAACTTTGTTATAGCTTAATAATGAATTACCTACAATTAGGAGTTAATGATTCTTTCCATTGAATGATGGTCTATCAACCACTCTAACACCAATATCAAATGATCAACTTATATTGTTCCAGTTATGTTTATTATAATTTTGGTTGTTGGGGTTTTAGGTAATGGAACACAGGTGATCTTTTTACGCACAAAACTATGAAAAATTTACCAAAAACCTAAATCGTTCTGAATATACAGGAAGAGGGAAGTAGTTACGATTCGACATAACTTTCTAATTTAATTACCAGGAAAATTAAACCAAACCGCACTTGAAGTTGAATTTATAGGAAAGGCAGTTGTCTCTAAGGAAACTTCCTGTTATTTTGGTTTGTGGATTTTCTCTTATAATTTCAATCACATTTAATCAATTTGCGATTTTTCTGTTACATACCTGAAATGGATGAGAAACGATATGCAATATTGTTGGAGAAACTCATGCCGTAGACATCTTATGGTTAGTTTGAGTTATTTTTACTCTAGAATTCTATTTCTTTGATAGGAATGGCACATGTTGTTATCAGATAAATTAGTAAAACTTTACTAGTGATGGAGCTAAACCGAATGTTAAACGAGATAAGTGTCATCAAGTGTAAACGTAAATATAAATTTGGATTTAGATCGCCAAAATTAGTTGGCAATTAGTATATTTTACAGCAACTCTTCTCTCGTTTCTTTAACATAAGACAATAAGATTCTACTCCCTACAATGTCATTAACAGTTAAGAATCAAGTGATAATACCTTTTAACATTCCTCTTAATTATAGGAATCTGACATTTTTCTACAAGTTTTAATATCCATTATGATATAAAATTTAATAAAGCCCTACTGTAAACAATAACCAGAAAATGTAAGAAAACCTGATTTTCGCATGATCGGGCGTTTTTATGTATATACAAGCGTTGTTGATAGATACTGAAAGTTGAATTTACAATACTGCGACTAGTTTGTAGGGAAACCAATAAAACACACTGCAAAACGCCAGTGCAGTAAGTAAGGTTTCTACGGGAACTAATAAAACACAGTGCAGTAAGTAAATTCCATAATATAATAATAATAATAATTCGATCACGCGAAACATAATATCTAATACACGTGTGTTAAATCCTTCTTACAATGCTCACATGACATTTGTAACGAGCGGTAGCGCATTCAAGGACATACTTACCACACTTATATTGCAATATACTATAGTAAGATTTACGAGATAGAAAATTCCTATTTTGATGATTGTTGGTAAATAGATGTTGTTTATGTCCACACTCAAGCTTAAGTAAGAAGATTGATATAGAACTGCATTTTGCAGAATCAGTATTGTCTCTTGAATTTGCAACGCTTTCTGTTTTCTTATTGTTAGAGCGGAATATTTCGAATTACTTAATTTTCAAATAACAAATTCACATTCAGAAATAGAGATCTTCTATTGTTTATTATCATCATCAAGATTTATTAAGGATAAAATGTATTAGATATTAAAGAACTGCATGTATTACGTGATAAAAGAAGTAAAACGAAACCTCTTTCATTTCTCTATATATTATATACTGGGTGCATCCAGCATTATTGCACAAATTCATACACTTCACGGAAGAATGGAATATTTTAGACGTAATGAAAGGGTTGTTCTTTTTCTTTATTGCTTCTTTAATGGATAGATTTCACAAAACGTTTTCTCATTTAGTATAAATTTGAGATCATGTTATTTTGTTAAAAATTATCTACAACGTCAAATATGAGGTACTGAACTAATATACTCAAAAGAGGAATGCCGTGGTTTCCATAAAATTTAAACAGGAATGTTTACGAACAGAAACAAAAAAATTTGCTATAAAAGACGACAATTTCCGGCGACTCCACCATTTTCAAATCAACTTTTAATGAATTTTTCACAATTAGCGACATTCAAGCAAACTTATTTCAGTTTCAGACAATCAAAATGTGTTCTGCTTAACTGGTTTATCATTAATCGTTTATGGAGCATTATTACAGCAGTTTCAAAGTTATACTGGAGTGATTTTGTCAATTATTCGATTTGATGTAAATATTATACATTTCAGCGCTGATTTCAATCATTGGCAGATGAGTCAGTTGAATTATTTACAAAAGGACAAATAAAAGTTCCACAAAACTTATTATATGAGAAAAATAGGAGTAAAGCGTTTTATACATTCCAAACTAAAGATATAAATGTTGAATTATTTCAAAATTAGTTAAATGTTTTCCAATTCTCAGTTAATTATTGATGATGATTGGACTTAGTTCGCCTACGCCATACTTTCTAACTGTTATAAGCCTCGTCCACATCTAACGAACGAATGCAAATGTAAACACAGTGTGGACGGCAAGACAAACGCGAACGAATGCAAACGAATGCGAACGAATGCGAACGAATGCTAACGAACATGAAAACAGCGATCCACTGGCTGTCGGTACTTCAAAGAAAAAATGCGTTCGCATTCGTTCACGTTTGCATAGTGTGGACGGGAAATCGAAATTAGAAGCGAATGCATTCTGCTACTTCTGTTTGCGCATGACATTCGCATACGTTCACATTTGTTTACATTTATTTGCATTCATGAATTTGTTCGCATTCGTTTGCATTGGTTCTCTTTTGTTCGCATTCGTTCGTTAGATGTAGACGCGGCTTAACAAACCTAAAACTACTAGGTAATTTTCCAACCATCAGGTCCACTTGTAATTTTATAAGCCGTTATACAAGTATATTCAAATAGTGTGACGTTAAAACTGAAACAAGATGCAAAATTACTGAATTTTTATTAGCCAAAGTTCACACAGTCCAGTCCATCCGGAATAAAGTCAATAACAATGTTCACGTATTAATTGATAAACAATCCTTACAGTTCATTACGCAGCTTGTCATCTTTCCACTTGAACGCTTGTTGATGTCTTGAACAACAAACTGAAAATAAACATTTTAAAATTACCTTCTAAAAACAAACTCATTTTTCTCGTTTAGCGAAACAAATTCAACTTGACTGATAACTCATTTGTGTGAATAAAGACACAGAATTTCCAAATAATTAAAATTGGTCACGTCAAATTTGATTCACTATAAAATAACAATAGCATAAATTAAAGTACGTTCTGAATTATAGCCTTGACTCGAGATTCCCACGAGAAATCATAATTAGCGTTGTAAAATTTGAAGAAACGACGGATATTACAGTAAGCCCCCTATTTTTGTGCATTATCATGTAATTTCAATTAAATAGAAAATTAAGTTATAAATATTATTCAGCTGGGTATTGGACAAATCAAGGTATATTTGGAAGAAAAGAGCTTAAAAATGGTTAATTAAAATGTATGCGAAAGATTAAACTTCAGAATCATACATGTTTTGGAAACTATCCAAACTATACAGATTGTATTGTTTTAAATTATCCTGCATTACACGATAATTTCTTCAATTAAAACAATCTATGTAGTAAGACACCTAATACAAGAAAACCTATTATTATCACTAACTATTTTTCACTATCTAGTGTCTAGATCTGTTGTTTTAAACTTGAGCAACTCAACAGTATAAGATATTTTACGACCAGATGACGGATCTGTATTTTAGAATGATGCCCACATTGTTGATACAACAAACCATAATCCTGTGTTTGTCTCGAATTCATACAAGTAGCATACGACTTTATCTTAATCGTTTAGACACTTCGATGGCCCCTTTTAGGACTGAATCAATTTTACATGAAACGGCCTTAAGCTTTAACAGAAATGTCTTCAATTTAGTCGTCTTAACTTTAAGACAGAAACGATAGCTTGGCATTTATTCTACAAATGTCGTTTAATATCACCCTAAGGGTAACATTAGATAATCTGGCAAAATGCAGAAATCTGTCGATTAGGCAGTTATGTTCTACAGATAACTGCTGCTTCCATCTGAAAGTAAATACACATATCTGAACGATTGATCTAAACGTACCTGCCTACTGAAATCGACAGATTACTGGCACTTTGTCAGATCGTCTGGGAGCACCTTCAAGAGTTAAACTGGCTAGGCGAAGCTTAAAAGTATCAGACTATCAGATTATTTCGCTGTTGTTCATATTTGTATAAAGCAACAAATTGAAGTAGAAACTGACTTATAAATGAAATTAAAGCGGTTTATTTCAAAATAATTAAATTTAAGTCTCACCTATTTGACAACGTCACGTACCCCCATTTCATTGCTGTAAGTCAAAATATAAATAAAAAAGACTTTTCAAACATTCATTCACTGCAAGTAATTGAATTTCTATGTCTGTTTTTAAAATGAAATGGAAGAGTATCTAAGCACGCACAGCAAGAAAGCAAACTATAAGCCATGAGTAAGTAGAGAAATTTCCAGCTCAATTTTAATACAAACAGACTATTTATCTGTGCATATATGTCTAAAGATAATGTGTTAGGACTTTATATAAGCAGTTTCAATGACTGAGTATACTGTTTTTAGACAGTCTATTGACAACGATAATCACATCTCTTTCTGTATTTTGATGGAAAATTGGTCAAATGAATCTCAGCTAAAAACTTCTAATGAGGAAAACAGATAAATACGACAGGCCTATCCAAATATAAATGATGATTGAGATTCTGAGATAAAATCGGATTGAACCTTTTCTAACCATTGAACCTTTAAAAATTGCATTAAAATCCCCAATTTTATAAGAAAACCCCTTGAATAACAATAATTTTACATAAATTAGATTGAAACAGGTACAAGCAGCGTATCCAAACAGCAACCTAAACTTTTACAGAGCCATCAGTAATTCTGTTTTTGAATTTTGAAAAGCATTTTTAAACAAAAAAAAATGCTGAAAATTTTCATGGAATGCACGCGTACAATTTTTACTGATTAGTGGTATATTGCAGGCTTATGTAATCTTTTTGTGTATCTCTTTCTATTTAATTACAGTCTGTCCATTAGGGTTCGTTATATCGATCAGTCAATCAGTCAATAATGGACAGTGTATTGAAATATGCATCCAGTAGCTTTTGTTCCGAATTTAATTGAAAAGTTGCTGAAATTTCATTTCTGTTTTTATAAAGTTATCAAGAAGTCTTCAGAATTTGAAACATAATTATGTTTCAGTATTTTTCGTTTGATTCCTACTGTTCACTTTTTGTTTAATAATTTTTTATGGGTGTTGTGAGATCAAAGAGATTTACAACGCATTGTATGGCTAGAAAATTCAAACGATGAATTGAAACATTTTCAACTTAACACGGTGAGATACGGTACCGCTTCCGCGTCTTTCTTAGCAACTCGCTGTCTTAAGCAAATCGCGCTTGATGTATCCGAATCGCATCCGACCGAAAGCAAAATTATAGAAAACGACTTTTATATGGATGATTTGCTGACCGGGGCCGATAATGCAGCGAAGTTAGATACAATTCGAAAGAATTTAGTTAAAATATTCTCAGAATACGGTTTCGAATTGAGAAAATTTCAGTCTAATTGTAAATTATTGCTAGACAACATAGAAAATCAATCTGATCTACATTATACTATATCCGATAATGACAACACTAAAACATTAGATATAAGTTGGAGTCCTTCGTTGAACTGCTTTGAATACAAAAGCCAATACCCAAATAGTTCGTCGAAAATTATGTCCAAAAGATCAATTTTGTCGTTCATTGCGAAACTGTTTGATCCGTTAGGTAGCCTTGGGCCGATAATCATAAAAACAAAACTTATTATTCAAAAATTGTGGCAACTGCAACTGGATTGGGACGAACCGCTGCCAGAGGGATTGAGAAAGACCTGGTTGGAGCTTTTTAGCCAAATATCTTCTATACATAGATTACAAATCCCACGCCACGTTATGTCAAAAATACCAGAGCTCATTCAAATACACGGTTTTGCTGACGCAAGTGAAAGGGCATACGCTTGTACTGTATATATACGAACTGTTGGTAAAGATGGCTCAATTACATGTAATCTATTATGTGCTAAATCTCGAGCTGCGCCGTTAAAGGTTATATCGTTACCAAGATTAGAATTATGTGGACGTTTATTATTATGCCGTATAGTAAATAAATGTTTGAGCGTATTTAATTCAAAGATTGGAACGATTCTACTATTGTTTTATCATGGTTAGCATTAGTCATATCTTAATTTATGAATGCAACCATCAGTAAGTCTGCTAGCGTGAGCTTTGCTTACAGAACATTCTTGAATTTATTCGCTTCATTGACAAATTTTTGAATTGCCAGTTTTATCCAAATACTCGAAAACATATTTTCTGCAGCTAGATATCGTAACAAACCCTTGTAAACAGTAAAACAACTTTTTAACTTTTTAACATCATTAATCCTATTTCCACCCAAATTAAACTCAAATTTAAATCTTCATAATCCATCTGAGAACATAAAACTACTCCACTGAGGTTCATTTTATTGTTATAACTGTCAATTCTTACTAGATTTAAGTTTTCTAGATTGAAACCCCAGTAAAGCAAAACAGGGAAGCTACAAAACAAACCGAAAACAAGTCGTTGATTTTTATTATCACGAATACTTGTTCAAAATTGAGTCTATTGATCTGTGGTCAATATGGTAAAGGTCAAGGAACTGAAACTGATTTCAATCCACACCATAATTGGACACACTTTTTCCCACTTTATTAACTGTGACAGAGAAGGAAGCACAATTTATTGTAATTAATAGTGTAAATGTTAATTAATAAGTCTGAAACCCTTACATAAATTCCTAAATGACACTGTTGATATTGATGGTTAATTGATGACACTATAGAGAATTGGAGTATAAAAGTGATTATGTTGGTCATAGTTTCTATATTGAAGTTTCGATTCCCGTTTTCAACTAATTGTAAGTCTCGAGGATGATAACAAAACATTCAATAAATTTTGCAGATATCCCAAGGATATCAGTAATTTTATTATTTTTGTTAAATAATTTCATTTAAGATCAAACAAAAAAGAAACTACATGTTAATTCTTCAGGAGCCAAATATTCTTCTGCTTGTATGAAGAACATTTGTTCTACTGAAGTTTGATTTGATCATATTTCACGTGTAACAGAGTGGATATTCAACAAGAAAATTGCCCTCGATTTCGATAACCACCTGTTGAGTTTCTTCAAATCAACTTCCGTAAACTCATCTCATGATTGACTGTAATTTTCTGAAAATGTGGAAAGTCTCGCTGCAAAATCGAGAATTCTAAGAAACTGACCGTTCCTGAAATTCAAATTTATTCAATTTCCCTTTGACTGAAAGGAACGTTAGAAGTTCATATGATTTTTCAGTATACTTTAAGTTTAATATGTATCAAATTCAAACAAATTACTGAAAAACCGTTTGTGTAACATCCGTTTAAAGCTGACAAATTTCCGGTCAATTCAATAGAATAATAAAAAATCTAAATAATGGTAACTACACCTACTCTGTACGCAAATTTCCGTAGGAGCCACTACCCTCAAGGGTCCCTAATTTTGACCTGAAAAGCATTGAAGATTGTTAACAGTTTATTTCTTTAACATAATTGATGGTATTTGGATGGAGAGCTTTAGCCATGCTACAGGACTCTGCTGATAGATTTTTTCCTATTAAAATAAATTTCAGACTTTTCTTGTGCAAAAGAGTTCATATCAATTTTCAGTATACGTTGATATTGGAAATATGTTAAAAGCTAACAGATCACTGAAAAACTGTATGTGTAACAGAAGCTCAAGAAACAAAGATTCCTAAACTTTGCCTGAAAAATGGTAATGAGCATGGTATTCTCAGTAAAACTCCATTTAATTGTTGATTCTCACAGGAATTGCTTTGATATTGTCGAATATCCAATAAAGCACTCATGTTAACATTTCACATATGACCTTTTATTATCATTACTAAACCTACCATTAAGTGAAATGAATCGATTGCTGGACTATTTGAAAAATTATTCAACAATTTTTTTTTGAAAATTCTATCAAACTGCAAAAGTGGATCTTTCAGGATCACAACCATAAAGCCACTTACAAAGAAGATTAGGTAGGTGTCCCTTTTCGATTTTGTTCGTTTTCACATATGTTATAGTACTCAGAAAAATAATCAACCCGTATTTTTTTATATCGGCGGAAATTTAGTTTTAAGGGGTGAAATACCCATTTAAAGATTTAAAATGAGAAATCTAATCTAATCTAATATTTCTATGGAAAATTCTAATTGATTCGATCATATTTTAAGGCTTTAAATGGGTGTTTCACCACTTAAAACCAAATTTCCGCCGATATAAAAAAATACGGGTCGCTTATTTTTTTGAGTACTACAACATATGTGAAAACGAACAAAATCGGAGGGGGACACCTACCTAACCTTTCTTGTTAGTGAAACATTGATACTTTAAACAAACTTTTTATTTTTATAAGCCGTCTGGACTAACTTAAACTAACTCGTAAACTAACAATGAAAACAAGCGAATATGCTACAATTCTCTTTTTAAATCAAATATTCATAATGTCATGTTAAGTTAAAGGTTAATGAGATTTACATGAAACCGGAATAAACGAATTGTTTAGCAGTATTTACGTTATATCAGCTAGTAGCTTGTCTTGTTACAATGACCTAATGAGAAGGTTCTTCAATGGAGAATCATGAAAATTTGTTCGCTAAGAAAATTTTACGATCTGTGACGTTAATTTTAAGCTCAGCCCTTGATATGTCTTGTAGAAAACTTGATTTCCTCGAAAATTTTTTGTTGGAGTATCAGGGAAATTTATAGCTTGTACACTTAAAAATAAATTACCAAATTTACACTTTAATTAACGTTATCATACCGTTGAAAAGTCGAATCAATTCAAACGAGCCAGCAGGAAGTTTGAGTTTCACTCACTTCAAATTTTGAGTGCTTTTGTGGTAAATAATGATAATAGAACAAGAGCTCACTTGAGACTTATTGTTAGTGGAGCCACTTGTCTTGATTAAATATGAAAACCGACTGCAACTACAAATGTTTAAAATGCACCTATCGTTCAGTTTTGCACTAGCACAGATCATATCGTTAGGCATGTCAAGAAATTAAAACTGAAACCTTAAATAGATAATTAGATAATTTAGAGCTTTTATGTTACAAAAATAAACGGGAAGGAGGGCGTTGAAAAGCTTGTAACCTTAAACGAAACTTTGGAGGAAGGTTTACATAAGCACGGGCTCAGCTTGGACTCGGG
>JAZBGY010001908.1:0-15497 GCA_037414755.1 Lydus trimaculatus
CAAAATCATCAACATTTGAGGATTCTGAGCCTAAATATTTTAACGTAAAGATAGAAAATCGCGTTGTATGTTGATGATACGTTATTATTGGAACCTAATGATAAAGTTGATAAGACATTACAGATATTTAACTCCTACCATGATTCGTTAAAATTCACAATTGAAGTTAAGGAACATGGTGTTTTACCGTTCCTAGATATACTCATACATAGAACAGATAATTGTTTGATCACTGATTGGTATCAAAAACCTGCGAATTCTGGTAGGATAGTTAACTATTTTTCTAAACATAAATTCTCACAAAAAATAAACATAATTAACAATTTACTAAAAAGAGCCATACTTCTTAGTGATGAAAAATACCATAAAGATAATTTTGATAAAATCACAAATATATTAAAGCGTAATCAATACCCTATAAAATTGATCAATGTGATGATTAGACGATTTAAAGACAAATTTCTCCATAACGTAGTTCATCCTGATACTGTATTTAAAAACAATATACAGGACTCAAATAATTTAATTCGATTGAAGTTTCCTTTTATTAAAAATATTTTTTATTTCACGGAGAAATTGTTGAAATCGTTTAATTGCTATCTATCCCCTGAATATAGATCCAATGTTGAATCCTTATTTTTTACTAAAATTAAAGATAAAATTCCCGACGATTATAAATCTAATGTAGTATACAAGATCCCATGCAAAGATTGGAATAAATGTTATATCGGTCAAACAGGACAATACTTAAAGAATAGAATTAGTAGCCATAGATCAGACTGTAGAGACCACAACAATCGTAACAAAACAGCTTTAGCACAACACAGGTTTGATCTCAATCACACGTTCGATTTCGATAACGTAAAGATTGTTGGTGCTGATTCAAACTATAAAAGAAGATTAATTAACGAAGTCATAAACATTAAAAATGAAGATACAATTAATTATTGTGATGATACTAAAGATTATAATAAGATTTATGATATATTACTTAAAAAATAAATAGGGACCATCAATTTGTAGACGTACAGTATATTTTTCGTTTGAGTTTATTTTTGATAGGTTATCTATGTTCTTGATTGATTAGTGTTGGTTCTTTTGGTTTTATAAATTTTAATTTGACAAATGACATTCCGACGTTAATGTCAAAAGGAAAAACACGTGTTTCCAAAAAGTATAGAATTATTGTGGTTTTTGTATTTGTATATGTTGGTTTTTTCACTATAATCGTTATGTTATATTGTTTGTTGTTTAAAAGGAAACACATGCCAATATGTTACTATATTTACGTTTTTGAACATCTTTATGATTCTAATTAATTTATGTTCACCATTATAGTTTTTGAGGTTTGTTACTATTTATTACTTATCCAATCAATTTGTTTGTTTTTCCTTATTGTTATCATTTAAGGTCTGTTTTAATGTTCTGTTAAAAATTGTTTTTCCTTTTGTAGCCTTGAGAAAGTGGATGAAATTTCCACGAAACGTTGGCAGAATAAAAAACATTTGAACATAAAAAAGAAGTTGTCCTTTACCCGAATAACCCATCATTTGTTCTAGTCAATAGGATATGTTCAGCTGAACAGATATGATAATCAAATTTGTGTAATAAAATGTAGAGTCAGTCCTGAACACCGAAACACTAGTAAAGCTTATTCAGTAACTCTGGAAATCGATGAAAAATCAAATAAAATTACTAGTTTAAATCGCCATGACTGTGTTGCATCAAATGGTAAAAACTAAACTTTTAATGTTTTAAGACTTTCAAATAAGGAAGGTCATATTTTCAACATATGTAACATTTCATTTTATTTCACAATAGGAGGTTGTAAACATGCTTTAGCATTATTAGGGTGGTTACATCGCCAAACAGAAGATCCAACGCCAACCGAGGTTAAATGTTATTGGCAAAAGCCACATCTTTCGAAAGTTGGACGTACTATAAAGTACATAAGAGCGAAAGATTTGATTTCTTTGAAAACAAAAAAAAAATACTACAAATAATGATTTGCATAATAATATTGATATTTTACAAGAAGTAGTCTCAATGGCACAAACAAAAAAAATTGATTGTAAACTATCACGCCATATGATTTCATTAAAATCATTGGCTGTGTCATCATTATCTTTACATCAGTTGATCAATTTTTTGGCTGTGGGGAGTATTTCAGTTGATGATTTTATAAATTTCGCATCGAGAAATCTGTAAAGCGAAACATGCGAAGAAGTAGTTTTGTGGCATGAAATGCGATATGGACGAATAACTCCTTCTAAAATATTTGAAGCAGCATACTGTAAAACTGCAAATGGGTCATTAGTGCGGCAAATCATGGGAGCATCAAAAATTAATTGTACTAAAGCCATGGAGCGTGGTAAAATTTTAGAAAACCAAGTTTTATCAGTAGTTGAAAACAAATTGAAAATAACTTTAAATAGGACTGGGATATTTTTATTACCACATTATCCTATGTTAGGTGCATCTTCTGATGCTATAAGTGAGAAGACAACTATTTCATAAGCGCAAAAAGTATCTACATTGTGGGTTTATTATGATGTAAATTTTATTAATGATATAATTTTTAATGCCGTTAATTTTTGGAAAAACTACGTTTTCAATTTTTTATTGAAATCTGTGGAATAATTTTAAACAATATTAATATTTATTTGATTGTCTAGTTGACTAAAAAAAAAAGTTTCAATTGATCCTTTATCTTCAACGAATTTTGTGAATTTTTAATTTTTGATTTTTTGTAAATTTAAAAATAAAAAATAAACAAGTTGACAATGAAAGTCCATAATAGCATTTTTATTAAACAAAACATATTTATTCAAGTTTTAATGATAACCGACTGAAGATTTATCAAAGCACATGCAATATAAATAATATCATCCGTAGAATCTAATATGTTATGATTGATAACAGCATGCGACTTTAAAAATTCAAATTCTCGTACTCTTCTAATCACTCGTTCAACATGTATTCGCAAACTTGTAACTCTTTTCATTTCCAATACTTCTTCTTTTGTTTGTTTTTTATCAGTAAACACACTAGGAGGTTTTACTAGAGTAATGCCGCACTTTTCGGGCTGAGAGGGGAAATCGCTCGTTTTCGGACCTGCCCTTGAGACGGCTACGGTTTGCATAATTGCCAATAGTATTCAACTTTCAGCCATGATTGTTTAGAATGACATTCAGTAGCGCCGAGAATAGATTTTAGATTTGTTTATAAATACGAAATTAAAACAATTTATTAGACAGTATCATACAATAATTAATTAATTAACAACTATTATTGTATGATACTTTCAATTAATAATAAATTGTTTTAATTTCGTATTTATTTGTATGTAAATTTTTAAAATTTTATTGACGCCACTGATTGTTTTTTTAGCCCCGCTTATTTAAGATTTCAATACTATTGGCAATTTTCAAAAATTCGTCAGGGGAAGCGATATCCCCATCACAACACATTAATATCACTGTGATCTCTAATATACATTGTTTTGCATCAAGCCATTTCTGAATCCGTTCAAAACCACGATCAGCCATAACACCACATTTTTCTGGTAAATTATTTAATATTCCGCTTTCTTGGAATATTAATTCATCGCTTATTCGACCACCAAAACTTTCAGATATAAAATTAATGAAACCATCTGGAGTACAAGATATTAAATATTTCAATGAATTAGTTTTCGTGTATTCAGACCATGTAAGAGATTGATGAACTGGATTTGTTGGTTTTTCAATTTGAATTTCAAGACAGTCTATTATAGATCTAATATGACTATAATGGTATTGGTAAATTTTTTTTCATGCTAGATTCTTCAGGAAAAAATATCAAAGGCTTTAAAACATGCGCTAAAATTGGTACTGTTTTATTAAATATTTTACTTGCATTACCATATGACATTGAAAATTGGTCATCTAGTCGCTGAAATGAATCATTAGTCTTGATTTTCATAAGCGTTAATTCAATATGATCTACACCAATATTAATTCTTGAACTCAAATAATTAGTTAAAAAAAGCCAATCTTGTGTTATACCTATATAAGCTTTAGGATTTTTGTTTATAAAGTGTTCTGTTACATTTATTACTACATTACTGATTGAACTTGATTCAGTGTCTGATGAATCTTCGTCGTTACTTGGAAAATATTCACTAATATTTGTTAGTATCGAAGAACACGTACTTTTGTATCATCACTAAAATCAACATTGAAATTTTCAATAACAGTACTGTGAGAGGCTTTACAGTCCAAACTTGAGAATACATTAAAATCAAAACAATCACTTTTTACTGGAGAGCATGCTACATTTTGAACTGATGTAGATGCTTTACAAGTTACAAATTTGTTACAATAATTGGGCTTCACTTGTACTTCTTTATGTTTATAAGAAATATTTTCTTTATTCTTTTCATCATTTAAAATTATTGTTCTGTTTAAATCGTCTTGATCTTTGTCACAATGTGAATCTAATCTAAATGTATTTTCATATGTTGACACATCATTTGTTGGACAAAGTCGACGACTTTTTTCTTCAATTACTGTTGCTTGATCATTAATATTTCGTTTATGATTTTCGTGGCAGTCAAAAATATGAGGTACAACTGCTAATTTAATTTTGATTGGTCCTCCCATCATACAATGATAATAATTGTCTGCATCTTCTCTAAGCTATGAATGAAGAAGGAATAGACAATGAAATTAACTTTGAAATGTTCATGTCATCCATTAATATTAATTTAGCAAAGATTATAAATTATAAATTACCTAATGTGTTGAATAATTTTTATGTACTTACAATAAAATGATCTTCGCAACAGAAAAAATTACTAGCTGCATTTGGAAGATCTCTTTCGACAGCTGCAAACCATGCTTTTCGTCTTTCAATATTTTTTGGAACAGACACAAATTTTTTTTCAGGTGTACAAATTGATGTATTTTTACATTTTGGTACAAAACACCATTTATAGTTTTTTTTTACCACTTTGCATTGTAGTCACAAAATACAAACACAAATACAAACTACAATGTGAAATCGTCCAATATAATGCCGGAAGAATGAATAAAATGAGATTAAGTATATATATAACAACAAACAAAACGAGATAAAACGTACCTAAGTTTCACAATTACAAATATCCTAATATATAAACTCATAATCAGAGTTATAATCTCCTTAATCTAAATTTTTTCACACTATTCAAATTTTTCATTCATAATTCATAGGCTTACTTTTCGAATTCTCTATTGAGAATCGTTTAAAATTCATCGTCCAATCGGTGACAAATCGCCAATCTAGCAGCACTGCTTTTATATTGCTCAGGTTAAAGAACACTAACTTGACTAACAAAATACAGAATAGTGACGTCACACAAAATGGCTGGGAAAAAGGCGGGATTTTGAACCGTTTGAATTTCGGTACAATTATAATGTGATTATTATAATTATTACGTCAATAAAATAGTTTTAAATATGCATAACTTATATGTTTTAGAGTATACTTTGGTTTTTGATCAATTTTAGAAAAAAAAAATACCAATGCAAATACCGAATTACGTATCACTTTAAGTGTCTTTTGTATATAAATTTACTTATTTGCACATTTATTTCCGTGTTTTCGATTGACACCTGAGTACATACCTGGATTATCTATATTAGGTTGCCTACCACCAACAATGTTTTAGTGCTACTACTAGCCTATAAACATCGGGGTTCTGTCAAACATATATCAAATCTACTATATACCGCTTCCTGATTGGCCGGGACTAAAGATCCTTTTTAAGGATAATACAGAGCAAATATCATACCTCCAGGACGCGGAAATTGATCCTGAGGGTGTTTTAAAGCTGTGTATAAAATTTCACGACGTTATATCAAATAATACCCAAAAGTAAAGTGACCAGACGTCTGCTTTTGGCGAGTTAGTCCAGCTTTCAGGTGATGCGTCCCGCTGCCCACTAAATGTTCAAAAATGTCCCGATTTCCGCTAAGTCTATCAAAATAGCCCACTTTTTATTGAGACAAATGTGAAAAAACAAATTTGTGTAATTAAGTATTGGAAGATTGTAAGGTGATGGGACCAATGTTTCAATTCAAAGTACAGTTTTACCGATAGTTTAGTGGTTTGTTCTTTTATTTTACCACTTCTTCAGGGCTACAAAACTTATAAGACTTAGTTCCTACTATACTATCAATAAATCGAGAAACAAAACACATATTAAAGATCATTTTACCTCTCTGTACATTAACAAGAAACATAACATTTGAATGCAACCACAATTAATTACACAATCAAATCTGTGTAACCTTCCTGTTTTTGGTTACATTTTTCGTTAGTACGCATGAAAAAAACGTATTAAAAGGTAGAAAAACACCTATACCTTATAAAAGTTAGTTTCAAATTTTAATAATTGTTTAACTTGCGTCCACGGTTGAAAAAATTGTCCCGTCCCGCCTTGGCTCTTTGGAAATCTGGCCACTTTATAAATGGTAAAGCAAGAGTTGGTATGTGAGTAGAAATTGCTTCTTCCATTGATTGTAAACCACCTTGTGTTATGAAAAGTTTAACACTTGGATGTCCTGAAAAAATATTGGCATTAAATGGGAATCATTTATGTAAGTCATCAGTTTTGTCTAACTCAAGACATCTTGTTGTAATATCCATTTTGATAGTTTGACATTTTGATGTACATTTGGTACAACAGCGTCAAATTTTCATAAAACACGTGTAACATGTAAGTTTACGTCGCGCCTGTGAGTTCTTCCGCTAAAATTTTGGACGTGACCCGGTCATGAAATTTTAATTGTACGCAGCAGGTCAAGACTAGGGTTAAATCTGTGTCAAATTTCCGGTCTTCCATTATTGTTTCAATATTGTTCAGGTGTAGTCGGATCTGAATCGACACACGTTTTCAATTTTCTGAAATTTTCTCAAAGTGCTTTTAGTCATCTGTGCTTAAATTTCTGTTGAATTGTAAGTACTTTCGTCGTATTTCCTTATTTAAGGAATATTTTTGTAAAAAGTGGGGACTTTTCTTCATTCTCCTAACGATTGATAGTTAAGAAACCCTTTAATTGTCGTTAAAGGTGAGATATAGTTTTTCTTTTTTGAGGTATAATTCTAGTTCGTGTATTTAGGGTTTTATAGTTTTGGTATTGTTTGGTCAGAGTCACCAAAATTTTATGGTTTTAGTAGGTATGGTCGATTTTACCAGAGTTTTAGTATTGTGTGGTCAACTTTACCACTATATGGTATATTTGTCGTTTATTTGGTAAAGTTTTCGTATGGTTTACTTTCCGGTATGGTTAGTAACGTTTTATGATTCACTTCGTATGGTTAATTTACGATAGTTGCATTTTCTGCGGTATATTGACTGCAGTTCACGTATTTTGAATACCGTTTATGGTGATGTTCTTTAACGTAATCTGATTCTACGTGATTTTCAACGTTTAACGCTTGATTACATTTTGGCAACCATCTTGAATTTCGAGCATACTAAGAGTCTCCGATTATTGTTGTTTAATCGTGTTATATTCGTGAAATATTTAAAGACTTGTCGTTATATACGTATTCACGATTATACCACGTATATTGCGTTGATGTTTTTTAGGTAATTTAGAGTTCATACTAATTCCAAATAAGTTGTCTTCTATTCACTTTGTTAATTAATTTATTTAAGATATTAATACCAGCCTGGTTATTAAAGACTGGATACTATCTTTTGTATAGCTGTACTTTCTGATAAGAAACCTTATCAGTACAACATTGATTCATTAGTTTTGGCTAACGGCAGACCTCTATTGATTCTTAATTTTCTGAATTGTACAGAGGCTCTGCTAGTGCTGAATTATTGAATTTATTTTATATTTTTAACTTTTTGTTAAGAATTGTTGGAGTTAAGGATTATTTGTAATATTTTTTTTGCACAGAATAAACTTTCAATTTCATCAATATTTGTGTAATACGCCAACCTCATACAGACACACACTTTTTTAAGATCGTTCAGTTTTGTAGCTGAGCCCGTGCTTATATTAACCTTCCTCTAAAATTTTTGTTTAAGGTTACAGTGTATTGAAACTTATACATGATTCCCAGAGGTTTGTAATATTTCTGTGGATACCTAGTCATATTGGTATTAACGGCTGATGCAGCTGCGCGGATAGATGCTAACAGACCAGAAGTAGATGTACGTCTATATAAATCTTCGGACATAAAATGTCAACTATATGATAAAATAAAAGCAATGTGGCAAGTGGAATGGAGTCGGAATCACACCTTCCTTAACCGTGTTAAACCGCAGGTTGGTCCATGGAACCCACCCATGTGTCTATCGCGTGTGGAGTGTGTGAAAGTGCACCGCTTGTGTTAGGTCATACAGCTGTAACACACAGTTATTTACTATTAGGGGAAGGAACCCCTTTATGTCATCTTTGTGGACTACATCTCAGTGTTCCCCATTTACTCTTTTAATGCCGGTAGTTGGATCCGTTGCGCAGGGTGTATAATATCTCGGAAGAAATTGTGTCAAGCCTATCAGAGGCAGAACCTCTAAAAAATATACTATCCTTCCTAAAGGCAGCTATCCTTTTCAACTCAATATAACTAGAATGTTTCATTAAAATCCTTAGTGTCTACGTATTGCATACCAGGTCTACTTCCAACTGAAAGCGTAAAGAAACTTAAAAAAAAAAGCCATGCAGCTAGCTAATGACCAAAGCAGTCGAAGCTGCCAAATCCCACAAAAAAAAAATAACAATATAATGGACAATAGTGGTGTATATAAAATTAATTGTAGTGATTGTGGTATTTCTTACATTGGTGAAACCGGTAGAAAATTAAAATTAAGAATAAGTGAAAAACTCCTTATTCTAATATATTTCAACATTTAATTCAAAATTCACATAAACTAAATGAAAATAATATCCAATTATTACATAAATGTAACAAAAGTTACAAATTAAAATTATTAGAAGCCTTTGTAACATATAAACACAGAAAAAAGAAAATTAATATTTTAAATGAACAAATTGATCTAAATTTTAATCCTATTTTCAAAAATTTTAAATATTTAGAATAGTAATCTTTGGACAATATTTCAAATTTTAATTATATTTTCAAATTTGATTGATAATTCAACTCATATGTAAAATTTTCCATAAGCGATGAGATTTTTGTCACTTTGACAGCAGATAATTTTTACAAAAATGGAATCGTCAGGACAACCAAAAGGATAAACAGTTTATTATCGCTGACAAAAAGTTGTTTACCTTTTTATCCGCGATAAATATATATTATATAACAAGGGACTAAAGCGCGTCATTTCGTCCCTCGGGCAATAAATCAATCGAGGGACGAAAGAAAGTACTTTAGTTCCGAGGTATATACTCTATTTTTTGCACTTTCGGAAATGTTTAAAAATAATAAATTTAGAAAATTAAAGATTTAAATATATCTATTACCATTTTTAGTATATAGAGCTATGCAAATTTACCATGGTTACTACATCAATAAACAAGATTAGTGAAATCGCCATTATAAAAAGGTAAGCAATGTCTGGAAATTTCGATTTAAAAAAGGCTGCTGAAGAAGCTTTAGAAGGTATTTTGCTTTCAAAATCAAAAAAAATATACGAACAACAATATAAAATATTCTTGACTTGGTGCCACGAGAAAAAAGGAGAAATTAATGAAGATTCTGTTAGTATTTTTTAATGAAAAATCAAAATTATGTACCGCTTCAACACTTTGGTCACATTATTCAATGTTAAAAACGATGATTAATATAAAAAATAATATTGATATTAGTAAATTTCATAAGCTTATAGCATTTTTGAAAAGAAAGAATGATGGTTATAAATGTAAAAAATCAAAAATATTAACTATAGAGGACGTTGATAAATTTCTTATGGAAGCTCCAAATGATACATTTTTATTGATGAAGGTATGTAATTGCACCAAATAAGGTATACTGTTGTTATCATAATATAAAATTATACAGGTAGCGTTAATACTTGGTGTAGCCGGAGCTTGTCGAGGAGGAGAACTGTTGTTATTGTCCACCAATGATGTGACTGATTCAAAAGATTCATTGCTAATTAACATAAAATACACCAAAAATAATGTAGAAAGAAAATTGTTAGTGACAAATCCTGTTAATTACGTCGAAATATGTAGAAAATATATGTCTTTACGAAAGATAGGAACCCCCCATTCCAGATTTTTCGTTCGTTATGAAAATAAACAATGTTCATCACAACCAATTGGTAAAAATACTTTCGGTAAAATGCCACAAAAAATCGCAGCATTCTTGAAGTTACCTAATCCATCATTATATACGGGACATTGCTTTCGACGGACGTCTGCCTCTTTATTAGCCGATTCTGTAGCAAATGTTGATATTTTAAAACGGCATGGGGGATGGAAGTCTGCAACTGTGGCAGAGGGATATGTGGCGAATTCTGTAAATAATAAAAAAATCATAGCGCAAAAGATTTTTGGGACCGATTTAGAAAATTCTCAGAACGAAGCAACTGCATCTGCTTCAAATAA
Source organism: Lydus trimaculatus (assembly GCA_037414755.1). Lineage (NCBI taxonomy): Eukaryota > Metazoa > Arthropoda > Insecta > Coleoptera > Meloidae > Lydus > Lydus trimaculatus. Next base: position 10,557 of record JAZBGY010001908.1, read on the forward strand.
TAATATTCCCCAAAATATGGATGAAAAAAGTAAATTATTAAATTTATACAATTGTAATAATGTTAATATTAATATTAATATAAATCATTGTTATTATTCGTTAAATTATCTCACGGAATTACACTCGAGTTTTCCATTTCTCCTAAATAAACTTGACATTTTTAAACTCAAAATTGAATAGGTTGCAAGTAACTCGACTCTACAAATTGAACCTGATAAAATCACCCGCCCCTCAGACTCGTTATAAATCGTGATTTTATACTTTAAAAAAATCGATAGAATAAATGATGAATTATTTAATGATCGTAGATAATTTTTTTAAAAAACAATATTGAGTTTGCTAATTCATAATACTTATTATGTATATTTAATTTTATTAACTTAATAATTTGTAGTTGCTGATGATGGACTAAAAAAAGGCCGAAACTAGTACAATCAGAATAAATATTCCTTGAAACTGAACAGTTTTATATTAATTTAATTTTATTTAATAATTATTCAAGGATGGACAATATATATAATAATAATAATAATAATAAATTATCATTATCACCCGGTAAGCATACTGCATTATATGCCTCTCGGAGTGATAAATGTAAACTTAAAAGAGGTATTCAGTCTAAGTTACCACCAACAAAACGTATAAGAAATATATTAGCTGAAAAAAGGGACAAACTGAAGCAGAAAAATGAAAAATCAGAAGAAGTACAGTATCAGTCTAATTGTGGTTATTTGGAAAATATGAAAGATTCTAACACTTCTTCACATTCTACAGCCTTTTACGTCCATGTATCGGCGATTATTATGTCTTTGGAAACTTGTACTACAGTCTACGTTGACTTAGAAACATTGGGATTTCAGAAAAACGATGAAATTTTACATATTGCTGCTAAATCCGAGCAACATGAGTTTAACGTTTATATTACTCCAACCGCAAATAATAACTATGAAGCTTCTAAAAAAACTGCGGTGAGGAATATTCACGGGTATTTGTATTTACATGATCAACAATTATCAACAGTTTCCGAGACAGATGGTTTGTATTTATTTCAAAAATTTTTCAATCTTCTGAAGAAACCGTGTTTGCTCGTAGCTCACAACGCGTCATGTGACACATCTAATTTGATTCGAGCTATTTTGAAAAATAACATTGTACATAATTTTGAAATCATCACTAGAAATTTTCATCAAGCATTATATGATGTGCAAGTGCTAAGATCACTTGTTCTAACTTATCTGAATAGTAACGATATATTTGCAAGTGCGAAATCTTTTGGCAATTCTATAAATCACGCAATTGAATTACGAAACATTTCTGTTATACTGCCTTTATTAAAACCTCTTAGAAGTATTTTAAAAGATGGTATTTTGAATAAAATGACCAAAGGAAGTATAACTTATGAAATTTTATGGAAAATATATCAGGAAGAAGGTGAAAAGTGCATTGTTAAAATTTTGACTACACAATTAAAAAGCGGCAAACCTCAAGTCACCAAAAATAAACGTATTATTGGCCAAATTAATAATTTCTCTAAGACAGGCAATATGTGATTAAATACAATAATTTGCCAAATGTTTGAAATATTTTATATTCAATAAATAATATTAACGTAAAAAAAATGTTACGAAGCATTGACTTTAATTTTCTTGCATTTAAAATTGACCATCATGCGGTATATCATATTTCAATAATACTCATTACAGCGTTGCCATGTTGCTTTTAGTTAATAATCTCGAATGAATAATTATCAGTACAATGTCAATCTTTAGGAGGTTGTATTTTGAGAACGATAAGGTCAAGTGTTTCAAGATTTTGTTATAGAATGTAAAAACTCTTCTCCCATTAGGTGCTAATTTTATATCAAAATCTGACGGTTTGTTTGTTCTTAATACTTATAATATTAACAAAATTGCTACGTAAAATATATACCCTCCATTACACTCCATGTAATTGTTTTATACTTTGTAAACGATTATCTTAAAATCTAGACGGTTGATGGACTTCAAATTTCAAGGATAGTTAGATATAAATACTCTTAACAATCACTGAAAATCTTGAAAAATTCTGTCGGTGACGCGAATCGTGCTGCTACTACAAAGCGGTAGTTGATTGCGGCATGTTTGTTCATAACAAATATAAATTTTTGGCTGCTTCTCCTGATGGATTAGTAGACCAAAATTCTATAATAGAAATTAAATGTCCGTATGTTGCCCGGGATATGACTGTACACGAAGCTGTACAAAATAAAAGCGTAAAATTCTGTTTTATAGATGATAATAATGAAATAAAATTAAAATCAACTCATGATTACATGTACCAAATTCAGGGGTTATTAGAGATAACAAATAAGCAATTTTGCTACTTCTTTGTATATGCGTTCAAGGATTATCATTGCGAAATTATTGAACGCGATAAAAATTTTTGGAATAACATGGTCAGCAAATTAAAAGCTTTACTTTTCCGCATTTTTATTAGAAATAGTAGATCCTAGAATGACACGTAATTTAGCGATTCGGGACATAAAATGCAGCGATTATAAATCGAATATTAAACATAATATATAATTGATTTTTAGTCAGGTTTTCTCTTGACATGCTTATTATTTTAACAATGCTAGTTTTAAAATTTTCTAATTGTATCTATCAGTATAAAATTGTATTCCAGAATGTACCTATGTATCACTCATATTTATTTTACTATTGTTTTTAATATACTGGAAAATGCAATGTTTTTTTGGTAAATAAAACTATAAATCACTAATAATTTTTTTTTAATACACAATAGAAGAAAATTTTGAATTCTTACAATGTAGATTCGCAAACTAACAAAGTCATTTAATTATATTATTATTTTTTGACCGTATGTTATTTGAATTATTTTTAGTCAAATAGATCTATTTAAAATTTTTCGTCAAATTGTAAGTAAGTAAACAAAAATGGTTTGAAAATGTTCATTCTTTACCTCTTGTTTATTACTATTCGTATTTTACAATTTTACGTTCGACCCCCTGCTGTTAGGAACCAGTGATTGGCAGCTGTCATACATATAGATCAGGGTGAAACATATTTAGGCAACCTCTAACACTCCAAACTGAAATTTTATTTTACTCCAGTGGAGCCTTAAGTAAATAAATATTTGACCCATGGAGAATATGGACATTAACAATGAATCGGAAAATGCTGTAGACGAAATAATAAGGTGGGCACACACGAGCGGACTTTTTAAAGGATCTGGTCCGATAAATCAGGTCCCACGATCCGCTAAGGACTTGATCCGCCGGATCCGATCCTTTACGGTGCCCACTAACGCAGAGCTGATAAATCTGGCGGATCAACGGATCAAATCCGATTGCCGAACGGATCTCTCCGTGTGGCACAGAAATCCGTTGTTTTTGAAAAATCCGTGGGATCAGATCCGTCGGTCTTTTAAACGTGTTTAAAAGATCTACGGATTTCTATAGTGGTTTGTTTAGTACGGATCACCATGGCCACGTCATACACGCAGGCTATTACGTCACGTTAGCAAGGGATCAGATTCGCCCGTAGTTTTGTAACAGTGAACCAGATACGTCGGATCAAGTTCATCGAATCGGTCCTACGGACCCGACCCTACAGTCAGCTTCAACACACACAGTCTGATATTTTAGCGGATTTGGTCCGAAGCGGACCAGATCCTTTAAAAAGTCCGCTCGTGTGTGCCCACCTATAAAGGTCAATAACTTTAAAGTATTTATCAAATAATAATTTGTAAGTGCATAATTTCTATAGTAAATAATAAATGTGATCAGTTTTTTGTAGGAATGGTTAATCGATGATCCATTATCAAATGGATCTTCGACATCCAGTAAGTCAGAATCGTCTGACGAAGAAATTGAGAATCAGCAACGTCATAAAAGATCATCTATGAAAAATTACATTGAAAATACGGTTTGGTTATATAGTGACACCGAATTTAAAAATCATTTCAGGATTACTCGGCAATCTGCTTATAATTTAGTTGGTTTGTAATAGCATATCTACTCTATAAATATAAAATCATAAGCTTAAGGAGCGTGCAACCAGTGAAACGAATTTTGGTGATACGCTATGGTGAGGGGTACGCGGTATGATTTTTCACCATATCTCTATTTCTTTCTATCATGCACTTATCAGATATAGCGTTTTCTCTCTATCATCGTATCCTTCTATAGCCATCTCTCTTTGTTTATTATTGTAGTTAGGGAAAAATTTAATTTTTTATGACATGACATTTATATATTTGTCATAATTTTGATAAAAAGTTGTTAAAGATAGAGCACGGGGGTTGGTGAGCGAAGCGAGCAGGGGGTGGAACCCCCTAGTTGTAATATAAGTGTGGTAAGTCCGTCTTATAATGCAAGCGTTGCAATAACGAAAGACTTAACGCACTTGTATTACACATTATTTATCGCACGATCGAATTATATTAAGAACAGTCATTCATATTTCAAATCTTGATTATAACATTATCGAATTCACTTACTGCACATGTGCTGTTCTGATATTAATTACCGCACTGTTTTATTAGTTTCCTTATAAACCTTACTTACAGCACTGTTTTGCATTGTGTTTTATTGGTTTACATAGAAACCAGTCACATTATTGTAAATTCAACTTTCAGTATCTATCAACAAAATTTGTAAATACATAAAAACCCATTAGTGCTAAATGCTTTTGCACATAAAAGTGCAATCACACATGAACGAGCTATGTTAATGACTTTATGGTACTTAGCTAATACACAAACATTTCGTCAAGGTGGAGATAGATTCGATCTAAGTAAGTGGAAGTTCTGCACATAAGATTTTAATAAATTCTTTGTACTTCATAAATTCTTTACGTGATGAATTTATAAGATGGCCAACTGAAGAAAATCAAAAAATAACTATAATTAATGGATTCGCTCAAAGAAAAAGAATTTAT
>JAZBGY010001909.1:0-15455 GCA_037414755.1 Lydus trimaculatus
GTAGTTCAAGCCCTCGATAAAGCAATCCAGCAAGAAGGTGAGTATTCTGGCTTGAAAGAAATAAGAGCGGGTGTTCCTCAAGGAAGTCTCCACAATTAATCAAGATCAAAAAAAAAAACTACTAGAAAGCTTCAAATAAATAATTGAAATATGGAAGATTCACAAAAAAAAAATTGCATAACCACTTGATTTATGCATTAATGGAATTATTGTTCCATACAAAATAAATGCTAAATTAATACCTTAGGATGACTGTTGGGCGTTAAATTATCGTAGAAAGAGCATGTACAAAAAGAACTAAGCATTATCTTAAAATCAGTATGACTTTATGGCCAGCTATGGTAATGGGCTAGTGATAGCAAAATTAAAAAAAAATCAAACTTTCTGCAATACTTTCTGGTGTACCGAAACATAGCCATGATCCTATGATTAAAGAAGAGATTGAAAGGCTTGCAAGTAAACATGCAGTTAGTCTTTCACATTATTGCAAAACCAACATTAAGCCAGAAGATGGCCAAACCATTAGAGCTCGTGTAGTGTGTCGTCTGTAAGAGCAGAGCATAATACTCGGGTTGACTGTCTACAAAACAGTCATTATCTCTTATTATTAGAAACTGCGAAAAAAAGTGAACAAAAAACCGCCACTACAGCTGAAACTCCGGATTTTTTTCGTTTTTAAAAATCGAAGTTGCTTATTCAGAACATACCCTCCCTTATACCAACTCCTAATCTTATATAACACGGTTTCACACAACACGACAATTCCTAGAATCCTATCTACTGTGTTATAGAAGGGTTATCTGTACTAATAGGGAAACAAAGATAATTCATTGTCAATATGTCGATTGTTAAATCAACAATCCTCTATACAGGGCTGTCGTGATTCAACATTGCTATCTCTGAAACTGTAAATGATAGAAATATGGTTAAATAGAAGAAAAGTTTCGTATTTATTAGATCAATAAAATGGTTGAGACAGATCCATAATATCCCTTATCATTTACGAATTATACAAGAAATACCAAAAATTGGTATTTTCTCTTGTAGCACCTTCATTTACACAAATATTAAAAAATGCTGGAAGAACTTCGAGATCATACAGGCTTTGATCTTATGGTAGCAAATTTTCGATACTACATTCCATATCTTCAGGGCTACCATCAACTTTATTTTTGCATTTTTTTATCTTACATTCTGACATTTTAATTTTACACCATAGTCTATAGCAGCCAATTTAATTTCTTTTGAATACGGACCTGATTTAATTTATATTCATTTGTTTTAACTAAATTGTAAATTCTTTACTTTCTTCCAGGTCCGGTTCAGCTTCCGTTTTTTAATCTCGACTAAAGTTTGACCATGCCCAAGTGCGTAGCAAAGTAAAATGAGTCTTATGTTCAAGGTACATAAGGCAAGGTCAAAACAAAAATTATGCCAAGTAGCATCGGTCTTAAGGTGGCTGTGATCCATTTTTATAGAAGCCAACACAGGACCGTATTTAAACGAATTTAAATTGACTGTTGTGGTGTAAAAACTACTCTAAACCACATTACATAATTGAGAAGAGGATAATATATCCGTCCAAAATCCAAAATAAGAAATGCAGGTCCGTATTTGAAAAAAAAAAAATTAAGTTGATGGATGGTAGCCCTGAAGAGATGGAATGTCGTATCGAAAATTTGCTACCACAAAACTGACGCCTGTATGATTTAAATAAAGAAGTTCGTTTAGCACTTTTTGATGTTTGTGTAAATGAAGGTGCTACAAGAGAAAATAGTAATTTTGAGTTTTTCTAGATAATTCGTTAACGATAACAGATCTTACGGATCTGTTTTAACCATTTCCGCAATCTTCTAAATACGCAGCTTTTCTTCTATTTAATCGTTCTTCTAACATTTACAATTTCCAAGATAGCAAGGGTAAATCACAATAAAAAACCAGCCTATATATCAAAAGTAAATGTCTTCAAAAAAAACAAAACAAAGTTTGTATGTATAAATTGGAGAATTATGCAAAATGAATAAAAACAATCATCGGAATTAAAGAATTATCTAAAGGCGGTTTTCCACTAAACAGACAAATATAAAAATCCAACACAAACTCGTGTAGAGAAAAGACTAAAAGGCTAGAGTTTTCTGCAATTTCTGTTCTTCCGAGTCCCGTTCGAAAGATCAAAGAATTTCGACGTGTTTACAAACTGTCTGCTTGGTGGCAACAGAATTTTTCGAATTTGTACGAGTTTTCAGTGTGTCGGAAAAAAAAAGGAATAGAACACAAACTGTCTGTTTAGTGGAAAAAACGCCCATATAAGACTGTAATAAACATTCAACACACATAAAAATTCATTGATAATATAAGAACACACTCACCTTATAATAAACATCAGGAACATATTGTTTATCTGTTGATTCACGTACATAACCTAATTCGGGAACATCTTTTGTTGGTAAAAGACAATTATCACGTACTAATGCCATACATTGATTAGAAACTTGATATCCTTCCATATGTACTTGATTGGTTTTATCACCTAAAATATAAAATTCCCACAATTAACACATAATAATAATAATAATAATAATAATAATAAGTAGAAAACCTGTAACACAGACTGTAACAAATTTTGAACCAAAATAACCATTCGATGCATATCTACATGGATTTGGATATAAATTTTGATAATAACCAGCCATAATACATTCATCAGCTGTTAGAAAATGTGTATCGATATTTCTTAAATGTTTAACAGTGCCTTTTTGTATATCATCTGGTAATAAATCAGTGAATATCCAACCAATTTTTGTTAAACCCAAACTATTTGCAATAAAATCAACAATATCTGATTTATCATCATTCAACAAATGTATACTATCACGATTACTTTGTTGTGGTGGTTCATATATAGCAACAATATTCGCTTTTATACCTAAAGGCACATCTTTATATATTTCATATGTACCATATAAATGACCGATTCTTTGATGGCCAGTTTGACGCCAATAATTTAAAAAACGTTCAACAATATCTTTATTCTCAAACGTTACATTATCAACATGACGATAAACCTACAAATAAAAACAAAAACAAATTTATTAATTTTATTACAATTATTTAAATAAAAATTGAACCAACTTGTCGATTTAACGTGATGGCATTTGGTTGACATTTCGAACAAATACCCTTTGGCCATGGTGGATGATCTTTACATCCATTTTTAATACGACACGATATATCCTCCAATGCTAAGAATTTTCCTTTATCAACGCCAGATGTCATTTTTCTTAAATATGAATGAAATGATAAATGTTTGATATTGTGTTCACGTAAATACGCCTCATCCCATGGTTCTAATGATGAACAATGGACACAACGAGAATTGTTATTGTGACGACACCTTTAAATCATTTAATTTTTAATATTAAATTGTTTTAATAATTATTATTTGATAAAAAACAATACAATTTCGGATCACGTTGTCGTTGAATTTCTCCATCTAATTTATATAAATGTAAATCAACATCATCTTCTTTAATTGGTGTTGATGATTTCTTATAACTAGTAGTAGATGGTCGGGAATTTGTTATACCTGAACTAGTTGATGGTTCAATATGGACCGGTGGTTCACCGGACGGTCTATTATTCGACTACAAATCAAAATATTTTGATTTACTTTAGTTTTTTTGTTTAAGTATCAACTTACAGTTGTGAATAATACAGCCCCATTTAATGGTAATAAATACAACATATCACCATGTTGTAAGCCCAAATTAGCAATTGTTCTAGTTTTACTACTAGCAATTTCATCTTTTTGATTACGTTCTTTATATAAAGCAAAAGCAAAACTATTTAATTCGAATGTTTCATAGACTTTTTCAAATAAATTACATGTTGTATCTGTTAACTTGATTTCTATACGTTTCGTACCTTCCGGTGATTGTATCCTCAATAACTGAAATTAGAAGCAAAAACAAAACAAAAAAATTATTTCAACATTTTATTGTTTGAACTTTGTAAATATTTGAGGTTATGTTAATCAAAATAATAGATATATTAATTATATTAATATTTTATTGTGATTATATGGAAATTTATTGAATTTTATTAATTAAACAATTATCTTACGATTGTTTTCTCTTTAGGCATTGTATAGAAAAAATTAAATTTTTATTTTTTACTAGATTAGTCAGTAATTTTAAGTCGAATTGTCAAATTGACAGTATACCAACTGTACAACGATCAAATCACTAAAAATAAGGCTTGCTATAGATGTTCGAACAATCGGTTCGAGCATACTCGAGCAGCTGGACTATTTGTAACGTTAAGGCTCCTCGTATACGAAATTAACTATTTTTCTTAAAAATTACTGAATTTGTTTTTCTTTCACTGTTGTTCTAATTTTTTTTTTCAAGCAAAAGTAACAAAATTAACGAAATCCCTATTATAGGAATTTATATATTCTTCTTCTAAACTCAAGCATTTTATACCAGGTGACCATTGTTTGTCTGAAAAACTCGACTTGTATGCCGGTAAATATTACAAACTCCAATAATTTGCACACGTTCGCATTCGTTCGTTAGATGTGGACGCGGCTGAATGGAAATCAAAACATTTTGAAAAACATGATTCAATTGAATACGTTTTAAATTTACCGCATCTTTATTAATATAGTTTTCGATTGTAACAACAGAGGACGAATATTAACAACGTTTTGTGTATTGCTGGTTGCCTATCTATGTGATACACTTCTTGTCGGTTAATATGGTTGATACATGTGCGATATTAATTAAAGATAAACAAATTAATTAATTAATTGTTTTTCTTTAAATTAAATTAATAAAAAGGAAGAAAATGAGCAAGTGCAGACTGTGTTATTGTAATTTGAATGCAGATCAGGAATTCTGTGAGAATATATTCAATGGAAAATTTGATCCACCTATTTGGAAAATAATAGCGGAATTAGCAAATTTAACAGTATACCTACACATATTTTTTATTTATAAATGTTTTATCTCAATATTGTAACTTTGTAGATTATGGAAAGTGATCCATATACAAAAATTGTATGTTTTCAATGTTTCGATCAGCTACAACAGTTTTACCTTTTTAGAAAGGTCGTACTGTATACAGATTGGAGAATTCGTCATTTTGATGAGCACAATAATAATATTAATGATATAGAACGATCAGTTGAGAATGCAGACAATAACTTGAATGATTGTCCATCTATTAAAACAGAAAGTAAAACAACATTCTTGTAAAAAATGTTGTATATTGAGTTTTGTTTTTTTCTTTTTCAGAAAATCAAACTGATAGAGAAAACTACATTTCCAAAGATGGACACGGTTCTTCTAGTAAACCGATTATTGATGATCAGAATGGAATAAGTGCCCCCCAAGAGCTTAAAGACAAATTAGATGTAAACGTTAATGGAATACATGATAACAGTCGTCACACTTACAAAAATAATAATCACAATAACAATAGAGAACAACAATCACTAATGGATATGAATAATAGTTTTAATGATTGTCATGAATATTGTCCACCAGTTGAAGCAGAAATGGATGATTATGCTGAATTAGTAGAAGAAAAAATAAAAGTTGAAGAGTACTCGTTGAAAATGGGTGAAAATCGTTACTATTTCCATTGGTAATTAGATTAGATCAAAATTACATGTTTGTTTTTGTAGAAAATGAATCTGATAACGACTCCCACACCTATAAACATAATGATGATGATGATGATGATGGGATAATTATTGGCGATCAGAATGGAACAAATTCTTTTGAAACACTTACAACCTGTATATTATATAACAATGGTACTGAAACAGAAATTAACGAAAATCAAGAATCGATAAATCCAAGCCGAATATACATGTGTAATATATGTGACAGTGAATTTTCAAATAAGAATGACATAAAGATCCATTTAAAATTGCATACAGGTGAAAAACCATACAAATGTCACATTTGTGACAAACAATTCCCACATGAGAGCAATTTAAAGGTACATTTAAGAGTGCATACAGGTGAACGACCATATGAATGTAAATTTTGTGAAAGAAAATTTGCATATCAATCGAATTTGACACATCATTTAAGAGTGCATACAGGTGAAAAACCACACAAGTGTCATATTTGTGATAAGGAATTTGCAAGAAAGAGTAATTTAAAAGTACATTTTAGAATGCATACTGGTGAAAAACCATACAAATGTAATATTTGTGATAAACAGTTTGCCAAAAAGAAAAGTCTAAGCGTTCATTTAGAGCTACACTAGCCTGGTATATTGACATGGTGGCAGGCACCATAAAATTGTTCAAAAAATGTATGTTTCTAACATATAAAAAGTGTTTATATTCTTATATGAAATAAATCGTAAGAAACGTTTGTATTACCGATGTAATAATGCTTTTAAGTAGAACGCCAAATGTGATGTTTGCCTTTGCATTTTTTTGGCCACTGTCCCATAATTAAGAATGTAAGTCGTCAGGGTTAGATTGTCAAGATTTATATTTTGATTTAATGATGGACAGGTATGTGGGGCTGCACAGAAGAGAGAAAACTTTTCCCATATCCACTATATGCCAAAATTTCTTATCTGTTATATAAGATTTTAACAAAATGCCATTCTGAAGATCAGAAATGCCGAGCTGTACTACTTGTACTGCTTATACTACCCTACAGTAGATGAAACAGACATCACGATTTTCATTCCCTTTCTTAAATCACTTGCCGTCTTGCCCACTTTGATGTTGTTCTCCACGGTAGTTAGTTGAACACATGTCGGCCAAAAATTCGTGTAAACGCCTTCTGTAGTTTCTTCATAACCTAGATACCTACACGTGGATAATCATTATCTAAATAGTACGTATAATCTTATTATATAGAACCTTTAATCATCAGTGGGACTTCTTGTGCATCATTACGAGGACATTCTAAGATATGAGTTGTCGAGACTTTGGTCATCAAAATTAAACATTTTTACAAAGAAAGACACAGCCAAAATTTGCGTGTGCCAAAAAACTGTATTTATTTGTTCAAACTCACGTTATGGGGGGGGGGGGTGATCTTATATAAAACATTTCTCATATATTATGCAACTAAATTGTAGTTTATGAACCTTTTTTCTTATCAACTCTAACAAGTACTATGTAATTAGTAATAATAAATAATAAGATCAGATATAGACCAATATATTTTTTTTTATCATTAACCTTTATTCTATTATAAAACTGTTTACACAAGATTCAAATAACAATAGTCACAATAAAACGAAATTGTAAAGGTCGACGGATAAATGATAGAGTTTTTTTTGCATGAATAGTTCAGGTGACTGCATAATTAATATTTTTAGCAAAATTAAATCGAGACGATATTATATAGTGAAGAATAAATATTCAAAAAATTAATATCAATAAAATAATAGAATTAAGAATAATAATAACAACTGAAATAGAGAACCAGCCACATTAATCGAGAGCAACCAAGCCATTCATTCACGTAAATATATATTTCATTTATTCAATTAATTTCTCAAATAAAAAACAAATAATCAAATGTGAGGGAGGAAAAAAGAAAATAATTATGCAAACAGCTGGATTTTGTTTTTCTTATAGAGCGCATAATATTCTAGAAGATTATAGACACATACATTTCTTTATATACAAATTTCAGTGTAAGTGAAACTTGTATTTGCCACACAATTGTGTTGTAAAAATACAAGTTTCACTTACATTTTTCCATTATTTTTTATTTTTTTTTTTAAATTATTATTTCATCATTAATTAAATTATTATAATTTCAAAAAAGTAATTCAAAGTAGTCATTCATTCAACACGTGATTAATTTTGTCAAATAAATTTTGCTGCTGCTGTATAGTATGTTGTTGTCAAATACTGCACAAAATTGAATATAATCATCAATAGTAGTGCCAGTATTGTTGCTGTATAGTAAAATTAAAAAACAAGCATCATTATAATTCCTCAGTCTCTTTTTTTTTTTTTTAATTATAAATTTTGATCGCTTTCTCTAAATAATTAAAACGTGATCGTTTCGGAGCTTTATTCACATGATCTAATCCTAACCATGGCTTCGGACTTCCTATATTATTGATTTGAAACAGACAAAAATTAAAACTTTAATTTGAATAAATAATTAACTATGCTTATACCTTGATTAGGTGATGGTCGAAAATCAGCCAAATTAACAATATATTCATCATCTTGTAGAACTTGTTGTCTACCCATTGCAACAATTGAAAATTTATATTTTTCAAATTCTTTATCTGGTACACCTAAACGTTTCTGTATACGTTCTTTGACTTTTGTAAATGGTTCACCTTGTTTAATTTTCATTAAAAATGGTATACCAAACGTTGAAAATACTTCTTTTTGAAAATGTGCACATGATATTAATAATTCATCATCTTGTATAATTAATTCATCTTTTGGTATTTCTTCAATACGATAAATTTTTGCTGCACCAATTACTAATTGTTCTAATAATGTATTCTCACTTGGACCCAATGATACTTTATTACAACTAACTTCAGTAAATCTATTTATTTATAAATAGATAGATAAAATTATTAAATAAGAATTAAGTCTCGTTAAGATTATTCAAATTATTTGACTGATTGTTAATTAATAGCAAGAAAACGAATATTGGGGCCTTAAAACAATAAATGTAAGGGTGTGTCTAGATGCAGTGTGCTTCGATCTGTACTACATCTATTATAGACATGTCAGATACCAGCAGCATAAAACGTAAAACTAGGCACATTTGCTGGCAGATAGTATCGGACTGCTAGCGGTCACCTTTATAACCCATCCACATGTACAATTACCACACAAACTAAACCTTACGCAGCTCAACGTTTGCTGAAGCTGCGTTTTTTGGTTTGCACCGTCTTTGATCTTACCGTCCACATGTATAGGCTTTCGTATACAAACCGATTTATGCAAGTAAATCCCACAGTGAAGCTTGTACGTGTGGACGGCCTATTAGAAACAGAAAAATAAATAAAAACAATTCCACTTGTGCTTTAATCTGGATGCCAAGCTGAACTAGAAAGAATATGCCAACAAAGAAATTGTAACTGGCATATGAAAAACATATTGGCTGTGAGGAAGATTCACCTAAATTGAACGTTTCCGTTTCGATTCTCAACAATTCGTTGTTACACCATTTTATATGTCTAGTTAAAGTCAAACAATCTGAATAATCTGAATAAGACTTATACAGGTTGAGACATTTCATCTAAGAACATAAGATGTCCCCCGCTTCTTGTAATTTCTTCTATGTTCCTAGTTGAACTGCTGTCTGAACCTGTAGTATAAATGTATTTACCGTAATTTGCCAGTACTATTTTCACCAAATTCAATTTGTTTCTTAGCTTCTTCTAATAAATCAGCAACAGTACCACGTTTATTTGGATATAAAATCAATTCCTTTTCTTCTATCACATTCGGTCCCAAGAAAATACATTTAAATTGTTTTTTATTTTCTAATTCATTAACACGAATACTTAATTGTTGATAAAAGATTTTCTTGGGTGCTTTTGGTTTTGTAAAAACTAATAAATCTTTTAATGTACCTTCAAATGTACAACGTAATGGATGTCCTGGTGTATCTTTATAACTAGAAGATATTGAACTTTTATTTAATTTTTTTAATAGTTAGTAATAGTTTTTCGTAATAATAAATCTATAAAATATATTATATACCTTTGGCATTTGAAGAATTGTAATAAATATGGATCTGTACCGACACGTTGTGCAACAGCTCTAGCTAATTGATCATATGTCATCCTTTGTGACAATTCCATTGTGAAACCAGGATCATTTGGTGTACATTTATCAACAAATGTTACTTCAACACGATAAAATAAATCTTTAAAATAATCAACACATGTTGGAAGATCAGAAAATTCTTCACGTTCCTCTTTCTCAAACAATATAATATCACCATCCATTAATTCATCCAATACTTTCTCTAATGGATCATTTAAATTTGTAATTTTCTCAATCATATTAGGTCGAATCTCTTCATATAATACTAATTCTGTATCTGATGGGAAACCGGCTCTTTCATTCAACAATGGTATTAAATCACTTAATTTACTATTAACTGGTAAATAACTATGTCCACAATAATGGATTTTCTTTTGTTTGGGATCATACATTTTAAAAAACAATAAAACATCCGTTTCTTTATCGAAACTAGGTAATGATGTTAGACCACTATCCGGTGGTAATAATTCTAAAAATATTATCCATGGATTTTGATTTTCAGCAGCATCAATCACAGCTTTATGCATTTCAGTTTCTAAATCTAATATACTTGGACGCATTGTTTGATTTGAACGTTGACTAAATGGCCATGGTCGAATTTGTTCATTTGGATATTTAAATGCATCAGATAACATATCTAACATTTCAGCAACTGTTGCCATTTTTTTTATTTTAAATACACGAAATAATGGACGATCAGGATCATATAAATCATTACCTTGATGTCCATCAAAACTATCTTCTAATAATACATTTATCGTCATATATAAATGTGCTTCATTACGTTCTTTACGACGTACTTGTTCCATACGTTTCTCTTCAGCTAAACGTACAGCTAATTCACTTGGTATATCAGCATCTGTTACTTCTTGTAAAACATTTGGTAATTCTGAATCACGTATATATACTAACATATAAGCATTTGTACAATGTTTTACTGTCATATTCATATCTTCATCATGACCACCATAATTATGTTCGATTGCTTCCTGTTTTGTACAACGTGACACAACATCATCATCAAATTTACACCATTTACCATCACCTATCATTTAATAAATCATATACATATAAATACATCATAAGCTTTCGATTTATTTATTTATTTTATTTGAGATAAAATCAATGGCGTAGCCAATATCTGAGGGTGGCAGGGAGCGAGATTCACTTTACGTTTGATAAAGAAAGCCGGCGAAGAATCAGTACTAGGGGAAAAGATCAAAATTATTCAGGAACAATAATTTAAAATTCAAGTTGCCTTATCTAGATAGTCGACATTTTACACTATGCTATGTCGTACTGAAAGAAAGCGAAAAACTGTTTCACAGCTAGCTTTTAAAAAAACAAACAATGCTTATTATGTGTCGTCAAAATGTATCTGCCTCTCTTTCAAACATTCCTAGATTTTCCACTTGTACAGAATGGAGTAAGTCTTGATTTACTAAAACATACGTACCATCTGTATGTATTTATAAGGTTTGTATATTATAAACAATTGTTTAATCAATAACCCCTATTTAGTGTTTTCAAAAAATTGAAAAAATACTTACAGTCACTTTTTGCCAAAGTGTAAAGGATCCCACACACCGGCGCGGGACTACGGAAGCGGTAAGTTGGCGGGATATCACTGTATTCACACTGATGCGGTATACCGCGACGGTAAGTCCGCATAAACAGCGTTTTTATTTTAGAACGCAGTCAGCACGGTTCTTCCCGCGTCCTACAGCAGGATTGAAATTGTAAAAAATTATCCAATTCTATATGATCTGTCTCATGGAGAATATAAAAATTGACGGAAAAAGGATAAAGTTTGAGATCAAATTGGAAAAGATGACAGTAAATTGAAATTGTTCTATTTCTTGCATCTTCAGCAAGAGCTAATAATAACAGGGCTTCCACTTCTTCTGCACGGTCTACTACACACACCAATTATCTAAAGAAGAACACGAATATTTACCCAGTGATTCCCGCCCTCGGTGTGTGTGGGGATAAGCGGGAGAAGAACTTAAATTAAAAAGCAATTTCGTCCAAGTTTATCAAAGTGTCTTTTTTAAAACAAATGCCATTTGATCGACCCAAAATTTGTTAGTTCCTTACAACCTATCAGTCATATGGGTAAACAGGATCGCTACTGATTTTGATTGTTACAGAATGGAACTTACAATATTAGAATAAAACCACATTTTCGACGACTTCAGCTAATTAAGTTGAATTAAAATATATGTTTTTCGCTCCTAGCTTGCTACGCCATTGGTTAAAGTTGTCATTAATTTAAAATTGAAAATCTATAAGTCGCTCACCCACCAAAATTTATTAAACAAACCTACATTACCTCTTGGATTAATAAAAACAACATAATGACCACCATGATTATCACCAGAATGGACTAGAACAGCATGTAATGTATAATTTGCTGGATTATTTGGATCTGGTTCTTGTAAATATGCATCTAATGATATTTTCTCATGGAATTCAAAACGATCATTAAATTTAACAGAACAATCCGTTATTGGATCATATTGGAATCGCATTAAATGTAAATGTAATACAGGTGGAAATGCTGAAAATATAACACCTTTTTCAGCATCTTGTAAACCATGTTCACCAGCATCATATTTATTATCACCATCTAATGTTTCTTTTGCTATATAATCTTTGAATGATTCATCAACTAAATTACAAATATACAAAATTTATATTAAATAAAATAGATAAAATAAAAGAGATAAAATTGTAAAACTTACTATTCTTTTTCCCTTTAATATTGAGTTGAATATCATAGAAAGTTTCCGATCGTGTACTTGAATAATCAACATTTTTACAACGTATATAAGAAATCATTTTGCCTTCAAATAATTTTGGTACAGTACCTTCAACACATGTACCTTTCATTTTACTTTCCAATTTATCCAATAATACCCTTAGAAATTCTTGTACATCATGTTGCATAAATGAATCTAATGTTTCCCATCCAAAACTTTTCGTTAATTTTTTTGTACCAACCGGTTTATCACAAAATTGTAATTCATGAAAAACACGTTGTAATGCTAATGCAACGGATTTTGTTGAATCATCCGATTCTGTTGGCATTTTATATACAGCTTTACGTAATTGATTTGTAAAATATAATGTTTGTAATAATGAATTCATATAACATGTTGCACCTTGATTTTTCAAACCAACATAACCTGTATGTTTTTTACTATCCCATGATACACCATGTGGTGCATCAGCAACAACATGTACTTCCAATGTTATTGCATCATCTTTTATATAACCTTTTTCTGGATCTAATACATCATTCCATGTCATAAAATGTGAGAAGCCCCAATCATTCTCTTTTGAATAAAATAAATGTTGGATTTTACGTGAAAATGGTTCACCATCAGAACGTACAGATAATAAACGTAATTCAGCAACAGCATAACATGACCATGAACTAGATTCACTTTCACCATTACATTGTAAAAAGAAACCAAGTGATCGTTGTGTTGTACGATCTTGACCATGACTATTACGTGGCATTACCATTATCTTCCATGGTAAGTTACGTACATAACATGGGGGAGATAATGCCGAATCCTAATATTAAACAAACAAACAAACAATGATACATCATTATAGAATTATTCATAAATGCATTATTGGTTCATAGCCAAAATTTAATCAAAATCTATTCATAAACGAATGAATTGTAATACAGAAAAAACGCTTCTAGAAATTTGTCATCAAAAAGCTCGACCTTTAATTTTATTTTCCCTATAAAAACAGCCAATTCTATAAAATTCTAAAAATTTCACAATTTGAAATCATTTTGTTTTCTATTTAAAATTGTATTTATGATGGAATTTAGAAAAAAAATACTTGTTGCTATTCTCCTACTCCGTCGGAATTCAAATAATTCTCGTAAATTGTGTTGACCAAGAAATCCGTCTTCAACCAATACGATTTTTTGATGGATAATCAATTGTAATGAACGGTATTTGTTGTTTCTAGAGATTTGTACAAGAAGCTTTTCGATGACTTCTAATTTTGTTTTATTTATTTTTTGTGCATTCTTTGGAGCACACATCTCGTATGATTCTAATTGTTGTTGTTTTTTTCTGGTATAATATCCAACTCTCCGTTTCTTACAACAGAAGCATAACTTTGCACCATTATGATTCTAGGTGGGATGATCAGATTAGAGGAAGTCATGAGCTTTTTTTCCAGTTCTGGTTTATTCGTAATTGCCTGTAAAAAGTTTTCAATCTTTATGTTTACTCTTTGTCTCCAGTAAAATTCAAAATTATTCTATTATAAAATGTCCCTACAACCAATCTGTGTTCTTTAAGATATCAAATAGCTTTTCATCTCTAACATTGTCGAAATCTTTAGCGCAATATAGGTCCATAAAAGACGTATTATCCACCAGCTTCAGATTCCAAATATTCATAATTGTAAATGTGGGTTTGTTTTGTACAATCTTCTTCGTTTAATTACCTAATATTAACTAGGATAAATAAGCCAATTCTATCAACTACCGAACAACCATATCCTTAAAAATAGTTTATGATACAATCGTAATTATGTACCATTAAAAGGTTAATAAAATCAAAAAAATTGTTTCCAACTGTTTAGAGTCATAAATTTAAGGTTATATTAGATACATACACAATTCTTTCTTTATTTGTTAATTAATTCAAAATAAAACATGATGGGTGTGCAAAATAAATGTGCTTTTTTCAAACAATTTTCAATCAAAGTTGGCGTAATCTAACCTAGAAATTTTAAGTTTCTATGGCAACCAACAATTATATCCAGGACTACTATGATGATTAATACTATAATTCCATCATAAATACAATTTGAAAATCAATATGTTCTAATAATTTAATATTTATTAAAACAATTGCCCATAATTATTTTGTATAAAGAAAACTCTAAAAAATTTTGACTAAAAGAAATTAACATTTCCTGGAGTTTTTTTTGTTTTTTTGAATAAGCCGGTAAGTTAGCAATCTGCATTATCAGCATTCCTCATGGCCAACTTTTATAAATAAATAGAAATGATGGAATGTCAAAATAGATGATTCGTTTTTTTTTTCTTTCACGTTTCTTCTTCTTCAAATTTTAGAAAAATACAAACAATTACCTTTAATTTACTGAAATTCTGTACAGTATAACGAAATGTAGCTTCTGATCTAGCTTCATCTTCTTCCATATTTGTATCTTGTATTGACATATTTGGATCTGGTTGTGGTCCAATTATAACATCACCATTCTGTGTTTGATCCATTTCAACACCACCAGTTGTATCAATTGATTCAGTTGTTGTTACTTTCAATTAAAATAATAAATAATTAACAATATTTTGTGTAATAATAACAATTAAATTGTTCCCCTAAACTTACCTTCTTGTGTTTCCATCTCCTCAACATCATTATTTGTAGTATTTTGTGGATTTTCGTCGTTTCTGCGATATTGTCCTGTGACGTGGTTCATATTGACGGATGGTGGCGTTCTGGCCGCCCCCGTCGTTGTTATTATTGTTGTTGTTGTTGTTGATTTCTCTTTATTAGAGAATCCAAATAAAACACCACTACCACTTTTATTTTTCTTATTATTGTTGTTATTATTATTATTATTATTATTATTAACAACTTGTTGGTCCTTATCT
>JAZBGY010001910.1:0-15452 GCA_037414755.1 Lydus trimaculatus
ACAAGCGTATGAATAAATGGCGGTGGATTAATTATGTCATGTGATAATATACGGCCGGAATAGACATTCTAGAAACGAAAAAATAATGAGAAAGTAAGTATTGTTTGTTTTGTTTTCATAGTTAAGAAGACTATATTTGGATCATTTATTAGAGATCACATTGATCCCAATGTGCTGTGATGG
The DNA here is from genome assembly GCA_037414755.1 of Lydus trimaculatus. Classification (NCBI taxonomy): domain Eukaryota; kingdom Metazoa; phylum Arthropoda; class Insecta; order Coleoptera; family Meloidae; genus Lydus; species Lydus trimaculatus. The sequence continues at coordinate 184 of JAZBGY010001910.1, forward strand.
GAATATCGTTTCCCCTGACGAATTTTTGCTAATTGCCAATAGTATTGAAATCTTAAATATGGGCGGGGCTAAAAAAACAATCAGTGGCGTCAATAAAATTTTAAAAATTTACATACAAATAAATAGGAAATTAAAACAATTTATTATTAATTGAAAGTATCATACAATAATAGATGTTAATTAATTAATTATTGTATGATACTTTCAATTGATAATAAATTGTTTTAATTTCGTCTTTATAAACAAATTTAAAATCTATTCTCGGCGCTACTGAATGTCATTCTAAACAGTCATGGCTGAAAGTTGAATACTATTGGCAATTATGCAAACCGTAGCCGCCTCAAGGGCAGGTATACGAAAACGAGCGATTTCCCCTCTCAGCCCGGAAAGGGCGGCATTACTCTAGTACGTCATTTATAAGGTATAAGGTTATGTTTACAATTGTGCGTTTTTGCGTGCGTCAAGACTATGCGTTATGTCGCACATGTTGCATATATTAAACGTCAACGTTAGCGGAATGGTTTAACAACAGTCGACAAATGTATGCGTTTATTGTAGTGTCATATTACAATTGTAAACATAATTATCATATGTACCTACTCTTGCGCAGTATAGTTGCGCAGATTCACCAAAATTGATTTACATTTATGTACTTTACCGCATATAATTTAACTAGATGTGATAGTCTTGTTAATGTCCAATATTGTAAATCATTAAATGGTACATTCTTACAATCAACTAAAATTCTATCACCAATACTATAATCATTATAACTTAGAAATTCTGAAAATGTGCACGTCAATGAGATAAAACGTGCTACATTTGGATCAGCATCTGGATATTTCTTGAACATATAAACAATACGTTCTTGTGATTTTGTTAATTTCGGTAATGGTAGAATTTGTCTAAAAATTAAACAAAATAACAACCAAAACAACAACAACAACACAAAATTACCTTATCTCCTTTGATGGTACGATTGCGTTGTAATCGCCTAAGAAGTATTGTGGATATAAGGCACGCTGTGTATAATAATCGTCTAATTTCTTTTTAGTCTGTTCAATACGGAATTTGTTCCTTAACAGCATCCGTTCCAAAAAATCTTCATCTAAATACAAATCTCCAGTTAGTTTTCGCAACAAAACGCTTGATTTTCGTGCTAAAATTTGTCGGCACTTACCAGCAACATGTGGTAGATGTTGTTGTTGTTGCAACCAATTCTTCAAAATCTCAACACTTTGTTTAACAGTTTTCTCATCAACATTGAAATATTTTCGTATATTTCCAATGTCTTCTTGATTGTATTGCAATAATTCAAATTTTGATACAATTGGCATTTTTATTTTTGATTTCGTTCAAGACAGAACTTGATTCCGTTGAAATCAATAAATAAATGAGTGGCATTTGCATCAATTTTTCGGTTTTAGAGATCGTAGAAAGCCTTGAATTTAATTAACAGTTTTTTGTTAGACAATATCATGGTGACAAGATTACAATTTGCATAATTGTGTCATTGGAGAGTTATTAAATCAAACAACAACAACAATAAAAAAACAATGCGGTACATTTAGAAAATTACCAGTGGCGTAACTAGTGATTAGTTCATAACCACAAGTACCTTACACTGGTTGGTAGTAATATTACTAGTGTAGTGTGAACCTCTCTTAAGCGATTAACGCCAGTATTGCACCACGTGGAGAGTTGTGTTATTAACCAGTACTTACAATTAGTGCTACAGTTACTAGATACTCTGGTTGTATAGTTAGTAGTGGTTTAGTTAAGCTACGCCCACACCGAATGAATGAACGTACACTTCGAAGAGGAAGTAGGTAGCTGGGCTACAGTTATCGTACTTTTATAGCGGAATCACTTTCAATGTGAAAGTGGGCACTTTGAACCCTTGCTGCCGGACCTTCAAATCTGAAGTTACTCCACTGATTAGCCGTTATAGAAACAAGAATTTCTTCTTTTTTTTTTTCATTTTTATTCTGATTGTTTATTTTGGTAGTTGATGTAATTGTGGTGTTTTTTTCGTTTACAAAAACAGGAACTGTGAGCAAGTTTTTGGTTTAGTTCAAGCATTCTACTTCTTTCTGGTGGCCAAGACAGTCAGTATTTCATGCAAATTAATGAAGCAAGCCATTGGGGATTTTTGGGAAACTGTTCCTTCCAAAAAAACAAGTAAAACTTCTAGTTTTTCTAAAACGAAAAACTTGTTTATTAAACAATTAAACTTCAGTACTGTACTAGTGTAAAAATAAGGACAACTACTAGACTACAAATCTGGAAAACGAACATCAACTTATAAAAGAACGCTACAAGAGGAAAACAATCACTACCGTAAGTCAATTGTTGTAATATTACCACTAGTGTGTGTGTGTGTGGCCTTATTCTCATTACGACTTGCGCATCTGCATTACAGGCATCAGAACTTACGCTAGTTCTGTCATAAACTACTTGTATCACCCACTTCGCAATATCCACTGATTCGTTGTTAAACCTAATTCATCCACCATCACTTCAATCCCAAGATAAGACTCCGTATGGAATCAATTTCGAAAATATTTGTAGAGACATGTAAAAATAAGAGAAACTACTAGTCTACAAATACGAGAAACTAACAATTTTGTATATTCTTTGCACATTTGTCAGTGCGTTAAACGTATGCGGATGACGCACGTATTGCGCCATGTCACAAACGGCGTCAAACTAGACAGTGTAAGATGGCCTACGTCCATCCGACAGACGCATACGTTTCTTGTTATGATAACTAGAAAAAAAGGACCGAAACGCTAGAACTTATCGAAAATTGCAGCGATTCACGTTTGTTGTATTGTAAATATTTATACACCAGTGACAAGAGGTTAGCATTTTTCAAACGCATGAGTTTGACGCACCAAGAATTGAAGTGGATCTTCTTTCTTGACATTACGGTCAAACGGTGTTGCCGTAAGCTTCCGTTTTTTTGTTGTTGTTATTGTCGATATATTTTCGAATAGAGAAACAACAATGCTTTACGCTAGTTAAACACATTAACACGTATGGGATATTTAAACAAAAAACATACCTACATTATTTATTGAACAAATTAATTATAATATTAAACAAACATCATTTAATCAAATTCTAATCTTTTAAAATTACCCTCAATTCCATACAATTCATCTTTAGGTAATTCACCAATACGCAATGTCTCATTGGATCGTTGTTTTGTAATTGTATTGAAAAAATCACATTGTACTTTGAAAAGGTCATCCAATTTTTCTGAAAATGTAGAAGAATAGCAAAATTGACAGTTTTGTTAGGAAGATTTGGCGTAAAATACGTTTTTTGGTTATATTCAACGGTTCACATGCAACTACCTTCCAGCTATTCGTAATGCGTCCTGACACTATCAATCGTCGCACCGTTGCGCATATTACATCCTTACCAATAACGTTACGTTACGACTTCTTCTAATAGATCGTGCCAAAAAACGTATCCTACGTTAGCAATTCATTAAGAACGCTATACTTCATCCACGTTAACTTGAAAGTTCACCGAATTAATTTCTAGTTAATGTGAATAAAGTATAATGATTTTGTAGATGAAAACAAATGTATAATACTTGATAATTCATCAATTGTTTCTAAATCGCCACCTAGATCTGATGGTAGACACTCTTTCGGTATGGATTCATACAATGATTCCAGATCATTATGGACTTTTAACTGGAAAAATTCAAATTTTTATTATTTCTAAACTGCGTAAAAACAAATCAAAACATACTCTAGAATAGATCTTTTCAGGTACTATCAATTTGATCAATTTAACAATCGTGTGAACAAATGAAGGCGGATTAATTATATCAATCGATAATATACGGCCAGAATAGACGTTCTAGAAACGAATAATAAATAAATAATATTGGCAATGTTTGTTGTCATCTTTAATAGTGACACATGCGCTTTGGAGACGTACTGCGCATGCATTTAGCAAATTTTTCCAATTTCTAATAATATGCGCATGCGCAATAAGTCTCCAAGACGCATGTCTCACTATTAAAGACAACAACGAACATGACCATTATGAAAGTATTGTTTGTTTTGTGTTTAGTTTAGTATGCGCTTGTGCTTGCGTCAAAATCATGCGTGTCGTACGTATAGCATCCACTGCAACGTGCTATAAGTGATCAAGACAGCAGACAATAACGCTAGTAGAGTGGGTTAAAGGGGCATGTACACGGTACGTGGTTTGCCGGACCAAGCAGCTGGTCCGCCAATACACGAGCCAGTGCGTCAGTTGCATATGTACTTTACCGTATATAATTTAAACAGATGTGATAGTCTTGTTATTGTCCAATATTGTAAATCATTAAATGGTACATTCTTACAATCAATTATAATTCTATCACCACTACTATAATCGTTATAAATGAGAAATTCTGAAAGTATGCACGCCAATGAGATAAAACGTGGTACATTTGGATCAGCATCTGGATATTTTTTGAACATATAAACAATACGTTCTTGTGATTTTGTTACTTTTGGTAATGGTAGAATTTGTCTAAAAATTACCATTAAAAACATCAAAGAGAAAAAAAGTAACACATCCATCGATTACGCTATCAAACTTACTCTATCTGTTTTGATGGTACGATTGCGTTGTAATCGCCTAAGAAGTATTGTGGATATAAGGCACGCTGTGTATAATAATCGTCTAATTTCTTTTTAGTTTGTTCAATACGGAATTTGTTCCTTAACAGCATCCGTTCCAAAAAATCTTCATCTAAATACAAATCTTCAGTTAGTTTTCGCAACAAAACGCTTGATTTTCGTGCTAAAATTGGCGGCACTTACCAGCAACATGTGGTAGATGTTGTTGTTGTTGCAACCAATTCTTCAAAATCTCAACACTTTGTTTAACAGTTTTCTCATCAACATTGAAATATTTTCGTACATTTCCAATGTCTTCTTGGGTGTATTGCAAAAATTCAAATTTTGATACATTTGGCATTTTTATTTTTGATTTCTTTCAAGACACTGTGTGAAATCAATAAAATAAATGCGATACAATTGAACTAATTTAAGGTTTTAAAGGTAATCGAAAACCTTGGGTTTTTTATTAAAAAAATCAAAGTGACAAACATTTAATTTGCATAAGTCTTTAATTGAAGAGTAATTACCTCAATAAACTTAAAAAAAAAAAAACATCAACTCGGCGAATTCAGAAAACGTTAACATCAGTGGCGTAACTACTGTAGCGCGACAGTAATGCTATCCAATTACCGCCAGTTAAATGAATTCTACAGAGGTTGTATTGTTGGTTTACGCGAAGGTGGTTTTTTGTTCGGAACAAACTGTAAATCGCCTTAACCGGAACCAAGCCACTTAACAGTTGACAGATGTATGCGTTTTTTTTTTGTAGCGCCATACGTCTTTGAACTTTCAACAACGGCACACCTTTACCGAATGAAAAAAAATCGAAAGTATGCTATACGACAGAATGTTTTCGTCCAGTTTGCGTCTGTAGCACTCAGAGCACTGGTTTATCTGTACCGTCCAGTAGTTTATATCAGAACTACCAAGCGTAATCGCATAGGAGAGAAACACACATTGCTCTACTGATATTACCAACCGCGGTGTAAAGTAATTATTGTGGTGGTACAACTGTATATATGTATAATACTCCTATATTCACACCCAGTGTTGTATATGATGATGATGATATGGAAAATGACTTTGGGTAGATAAGTGCGCAAGTGTCAGATGTCCGTCCTGCTATTGCTATTGGCTAGTACGTGCTAGAACCAGTGGGGGAACGAGACTATTGTCTAACTTCTAGCTTTAAGAACTGATTGACGGCCTCGTGGAAGATACGCCACTGCTGTTTGCATTTTATATATGTACCGAGTTGTTTTTTTTTTTTTTTAATTATTTGTTTGTTTTAATTACTCTCTAATCACTTTAATAACTTTGAAAAATTTATTAGTAAAACTCAAGGCTTTCCACATTTTTAATATCCTAAACTTATAAAGGTAATGTTTATTTATTGATTTCAAACGAATCCGGTTGTGTCTTGAAAGAAATCAAAAATAAAATGCCAATTGTATCAAAATTTGAATTATTGCAATACACTGAAGAAGACATTGGAAATATACGGAAATATTTCAATGTTGATGAGAAAACTGTTAAACAAAATGTTGAGATTTTGAAGAATTGGTTGCAACAACAACAACATCTACCACATGTTGCTGGTAAGTGCCGCCAATTTTAGCAGCAAAATCAAGCGTTTTGTTGCGAAAACTAACAAAGACTCGTATTTAGATGATGATTTTCTGTAGCGGATGCTGTTGATGACTTAAATATAAAAGAAACAATTGAAAACTTGTAAAAATTAATTCTAATATAAACAAACATCATTAAATCATTTAATTTAATTATTAATTTTTTATTGCAATCCGGTTGTTTATGTTGTGGTAGCGGAACTAATTGTGTTAGTTTGTTATTAAAAACAGGAATTTTAAGTGAAAAAAATTGACCATACAACACACAACGCGTGTTGGCTTCTCAAGTTCATCCACAATGCAAATTTTGGCTTGTGATGCTTACAAAAAAAAAAAAAACGAACGCAACACGTGTTTGGCAAACAAAACGAAATTATGGTAATGAAGAAATGCCACAATGCGTTCGGAACGATGGATTTTCACTAGACAAACCATAACGCATTGTGGTCGATTTTTTCGCTCAGTAAGCATTTTTCAGTCTTTGAACCAGCCGGTAAAATTCGGTAGAATTCGCTAGAATCTGTATAATATGTGTATGCGCATGTGCAGAAAGTTAGAAAGAGACAACTTGCCCCGTTGTTTAGCATAGGGATTCGGAGTCCTTGTATGATAAGTCCATGGTATGGGCGGTATAAATGTAGGCCAAAAGATAAAATTTGTCTGTAATTCAGCAATCCACAGTAATTGAGCTTATTGTATGAAATATATCCTTTGTAGCTTGTAGCCATAATTCTAAGGAGTCAGTCCCCATGAGCTTTGCTACGAGCATATGAGCATATGAGTTGTAGAAGTGGGGACGGTGGCGTAGATTTCGAGCAATGTAGTTCTTTAAAAGAGTTCCACTCCAGAACTCAATGAAATAAAAATTGTTGAAGAGAATTTTGGTGGAGGCGCCGGGAGTTTGAATGTGGCGATCTCTGTTTTTGTTGTTGGTGCTCTTGACAACAACTGGGGGAATAACTTCAACCACAACTTCCGGTGCCTACGCTAAAATTCCAATTTCCCCCGCAAATATAGATTAGGATTGGCACTACTACACTGTGGTCCGTACCAAATTGTTTCTCCGGACAGCAAAAGGTAAAGTAGAAGTTTTTAATACTTTTTCAACAATTCTTGCACACCCAAATGGAGGAATAGAAGTAAATTGAATTTTGCGTTTTGGAGCTATACAAGTGACTTTGTAGCAACGACATCTATGCGTAAACATTAGCACTGACTGAGATGACTTTAAAAGTTGTTAGCTGTCGGAAGTTTCATTTTAACGCTACAATGTAGAGATGAATGATTTAAGTGTAAAAGAAATAATTGAAAACTTGCAAAAACTTTATTGAACAAACTAATTATAGCAAAAACAAGCATTATTAAATCATTTAATCTAATTCTAATGTTTTAAAATTGCCCTCAATTCCATATAATTCATCTTTAGGTAATTCACCAATACGTAATTTCTCATTGGATCTTTGTTTTGTTATTTTATTGAAAAAATCACATTGTGTCTTGTAAACTTCATCAAATTTCTCTGAAAACATTGAAGAATAGCAAAATTGACAGTTTTGTTAGGAAGATTTTGCGTAAAATACGTTTTTTGGTTATATTCAACGGTTCACATGCAACTACCTTCCAGCTATTCGTAATGCGTCCTGACACTATCAATCGTTACACCGTTGCTCATATTACATCTTTACCAATAACGTTACGTTACGACTTCTTCTAGTAGATCGTACCAAAAAACGTATCCTACGTTAGCAATTTATTAAGAACGCTATACTTCATTCACGTTAACTTAAAAGTTCACCGAATTAATTTCTAGTTAATGTGGATAAAGTATAATGAATTTTGTAGATGAAAACAAATGAATAATACTTGATAATTCATCAATTGTTTCTAATTCGCCACCTAGATCTGATGGTAGACACTCTTTCGGTATGGATTCATACAATGATTCCAGATCATTATGGACTTTTAACTGGAAAAATTCAAATTTTTATTATTTCTAAGCTGCGTAAAAACAAATCAAAACATACACGAGAAAAGATCTTTTCCGGTGCTACCAATTTGATCAATTTAACAATGGTGTGAATAAATGGCGGTGGATTAATTATATCCAGTGACACTATACGGCCGGAATAGACATTCTATAAATAAACAAAAAATAAAAAATATTATGAAAGTATTAGGTTATGTTTACAGTTGGGCGTTTTTGCGCGCGTCAAAGCAGTATATCATAAAACGGTCAATACATCAAACGTTAACGCTAGCGGAATGGTTTAACAGTCGACAGATATATGCGTTTATTGTAGCGTCATATTACAACTGTAAACATAATTGGCATATGTCCTACTCTTGCGCAGTATAGTTGCGCAGATTCACAAAATTGATTTACATATGTACTTTACCATATATAATTTAAACATATGTGATAGTCTTGTTAATGTCCAATATTGTATATCATTGATTGGTAGATTTTTACAATCAAATACACATCTGTCACCAGTACTATAATCATTGTAAGTTAGAAATTCCAAAATTAGGCACACCAATGAAATATAACGTGGCAAATCTGGATCAGGATCTTGATGTATCTTGAACATATAAACAATACGTTCTTGTGATTTTGTTAATTTCGGTAATGGTAGAATTTGTCTAAAAATTAAACAAAATAACAACCAAAACAACAACTACAACACAAAATTACCTTATCTCCTTTGATGGTACGATTGCGTTGTAATCTTCTAGAAAATATTGAGAATATAAGGCACGCTGTGTATAATAAGCGTCTAATTTCTTTTTAGTCTCTTCAATGCGGAATTTGTTCCATAACAGCATCCGTTCCAAAAAATCTTCATCTAAATACAAATTTTCTGTTAGTTTTCGCAACAAAACGCTTGATTTTCGTGCTAAAATTGGCGGCACTTACCAGCAACATGTGGTAGATGTTGTTGTTGTTGCAACCAATTCTTCAAAATCTCAACATTTTGTTTAACAGTTTTCTCATCAACATTGAAATGTTTTCGTACGTTTTCAATGTCTTCTTGGCTGTATTGCAATAATTCAAATTTTGATGCAATTGGCATTTTATTTTTGATTTCTTCCAAGACACAACGTGATTCGTTTGAGATCAATAACTAAATGAGTCACATTTAAATTAATTTTTAAGTAGACACAGTAGAAAACCTTGAATTTAATTAAACAGGATTTTTTTGATAAATAAATAAATCAAAAAATTGCATTTTGAAAAAAAAAAAACAACTGAAAGTGTATAGAAAACGTTAACATCAGTGGCGTAACTTCCGTTAGGCACGTTATCAGTACCAGATACACAAGATGGCGCTACTTCGACTGCCAATCATTAATAATGAGTTCACTACTGGTATTCCATCACCAGTACCTAATACTCGTAGTGTAAGTCAATCAGTGCTTAGTGCTACAGGTACAAACTGATAGGGAGATTTGTGCCGTACCGTACGTTGGTTCCCGAACATTCTACTAGTCATGAACGCTACCTCCACAAAGTTCTGATAATCTCTAAAGCGATGATTCTAGGCAGGAGTTGAATACGTGGTTGAAACTTTATACGGAGTAAAGAGTAAACTGTATCTTCCTCGATTTTTAGTCTAGCCTGTAGAGATTTTGATGAACCTCGCTAACACTAAAATAGCCTGATGGACGTGCAGCTGGAATGTACCTGGGGACGCACATCAGGCATTTACCCGATCCCATGCCTATGAGGGCTGAGCAAATTGAACTATGATCGGCAGTTATCTAACGTTGAATGTAAACCATTGGTAAGCAATTATTGAAGGTGAAGATATGGGGTAGTTTAAGGTCCTGCCGCCGAACCTTAAATCTGAAGTTACACCACTGCTTAACAAGTATAAAAATAACAATTTCGACATTATTTATGTTGTGGTAGCGGATCTAATTGTGTTGTTTGTTTTTATCAAAAAACCGGAATTGTAAGTGTTAGATTCAAAGACTGAGCGAAAAAATCGACCACATAACGTCGTGTTTGCTTCTCAACTTCATCTACAATGCAAATTTCGGCCTGTGACGCTTACAAAAAAAAACGAATGCATTACGTGTTTGGTAAACAAAACGAAATTTGTGGTGTAGATCTTTTAATTTTTGACCACTACACGTTTTGGTAATGAAGCAATGCTCAATGTATTCGGACCGGTAGATTTGTACTTGAGAAGCTATAACGCGTTGTGGTCGATTTTTTCGCTCAGTGAGCGTTTTTGGTCTTTGAATTTAACAAAAAAAATTAGAATGTCTTGTCGACACCATTGAATGTCATTCTAACTGTCATTTGTCAAATAGTTGAAATTGAAAAACCGCCCACATCGGTACATTATAGAATTTACGTATTACAAGATAATTGAGAGTTAGACTACAATTCCGTTCTAAATACACACACAATCAGTTGACACGGTCGATGTTCGGTTGAGGTGGTGGAGGTTTCAAAACAATACCTCTTTAGCATATGAGTTGTAGAAGTGGGGACGGTGGCGTAGATTTCGAGCAATGTAGATCTTTTAGATTTCCACTCTATAACACAATAAAGTTAAAATTGTTGAAGGGAATTTTGGCGGAGGCGCCGGGAGTTTGAATGGGACGATCTCTGTTTTTGTTGTTGGTGCTCTTAACAACAACTGGGAGAATAACTAGAACCACAACTTTCGGTGCCCACGCCAAAATTCAAATTTCCCCCGCAAACGTAGATTAGGATTGGCACTAGTACACTATACTAATGTGGTCCCTACCAAATTGTTTCTCCGGGCAGCAGAAAATAAAGTAGAAATTTTTAATACTTCTTCAACAATTTTTACACATCCAAGAGGAGGAATAGAAGTAAATTGGATAGATGCATAATTTTGCTTTCCGGAGCTACACAAGTGATATATCTGTGACTTTGTAGCAATGACATCTCTGTGTAAACATTAGCACTGACTGAAAGCAGTTACGATTTCTAAAAGTTGTTAGCTGTCAGAAGTTTCATTTTAACGCTATAACGGAGAGATGAATCACTTAAGTATACAGGAAACAGTTGAAAACTTGTAAAAATTTTATTGAACAAATTAATTCCAACATTAACAAACATCATTCCATTATTTAATCTAATTCTAATGTTTTAAAATTGCCCTCAATTCCATATAATTCATCTTTACGTAGTTCACCAATACGTAATTTTTCATTGGATCTTTGTTTTGTTACTTTATTGAAAAAATCACATTGTGTCTTGTAAACTTTATCAAATTTCTCTGAAAACATTGAAGCATAGCAAAATTGACAGTTTTGTTAGGAAGATTATGCGTAAAATACGTTTTTTGGTTTTATTCAACGGTTCACACGCAACTACCTTCCAGCTATTCACTGTGCGTCATAACACTATTAATCGTCACACCGTTGCGCATCTTACATCGTTACCACTAACGTTACGTTACGACTTCTTCTAATAGATCGTGCCAAAAAACGTATCCTACGTTAACAATTTATTAAGAACGCTATACTTCATTCACGTTAACTTGAAAGTTCACCGAATCAGTTTCTAGTTAATGTGGATAAAGTATAATGAATTTGTAGAAGAAAATAAATGAATAATACTTGATAATTCATCAATTGTTTCTAAATCGCCACCTAGATCTGATGGTAGACACTCTTTCGGTATGGATTCATACAATGATTCCAGATCATTATGGACTTTTAACTGGAAAAATTCAATTTTTTATTATTTCTAAGCTGCGTAAAAACAAATCAAAACGTACTCGAGAAAGAATCTTTTCTGGTGCTACCAATTTGATCAATTTAACAATCGTGTGAATAAATGGCGGTGGATTAATTATATCAAGTGACACTATACGGCCGGAATAGACATTCTAGAAATAAACAAAAAATAAATAATATTATGAAAGTATTAGGTTATGTATACAGTTGGGCGTTTTTGTGCGCGTCACAGCTATATCATAGAACGGTCAATACATCAAACGTTAACGCTAGCGGTATGGTTTAACAGTCGACAGATATATGCGTTTATTGTAGCGTCATATTACAACTTTAAATATAATTGTCATATGTCCTACTCTTGCGCAGTATAGTTGCGCAGATTCACAAAATTGATTTACATATGTACTTTACCATATATAATTTAAACAAATGTGATAGTCTTGTTAATGTCCAATATTGTATATCATTAATTGGTAGATTCTTACAATCAAATACACATCTGTCACCAGTACTATAATCATTGTAACTTAGAAATTCCGAAATCAGGCACACCAATGAAATATAACGTGGCAAATCTGGATCAGGATCTGGATGTATCTTGAACATATAAACAATACGTTCTTGTGATTTTGTTAATTTAGGAAATGGTAGGATTTGTCTAAAAATTAAACAAAATAACAACCAAAACAACAACAAAAACAACAAAAATTACCTTATCTCCTTTGATGGTACGATTGCGTTGTAATCTTCTAGAAAATATTGAGAATATAAGGCACGCTGTGTATAATAAGCGTCTAATTTCTTTTTCGTCGGTTCAATGCGGAATTTGTTCCTTAACAGCATCCGTTCCAAAAAATCTTCATCTAAATACAAATCTCCAGTTAGTTTTCGCAACAAAACGCTTGATTTTCGTGCTAAAATTGGCGGCACTTACCAGCAACATGTGGTAGATGTTGTTGTTGTTGCAACCAATTCTTCAAAATCTCAACATTTTGTTTAACAGTTTTCTCATCAACATTGAAATGTTTTCGTACATTTCCAATGTCTTCTTGGGTGTATTGCAATAATTCAAATTTTGATACAACTGGCATTTTATTTTGATTTCGTTCAAAACACAACGTGATTCGTTTGAAATCAATAAATAAATGAGTGGCATTTGAATGAATTTTTAAGTAGACGCAGTAGAAAACCTTGAATTTAATTAAACAGGATTTCTTTGATAAATAAATAATCAAAAAATTGCAATTTGCAAAAAAAAAAAACAATTGGAAGTGCGTAGAAAACGTTAACATCAGTGGCGTAACTTCCGTTAGACACATCATCAGTTCCAGATACACAAGATGGCGCTACGTCGACCTATAAGTCATTAATAATGAGTTCACTACTGGTAGTCCACCACCAGTACCTAACACCGGTTATTAAATTATTAGGGAGATTTGTGCCGTACCGTACGCCGGTTCCCGAACATTCCAGTCATGAACGCTAGCACCACAGAGGTCTGATAATTCCTAAAGCGATGATTCCAGACAGGTGTTTGAGTTGAATACGTGGTTGAAACTTTATGCGGAGTAAATGGTGAACTGTATCTCCCTCATTTACTAGTCTAGCCTGTAGAGATTTAGATGAACCTCGCTAGCACTGAAAGAGTCTGATGGATGTGCAGCTGGAATGTACCCGAACCTATGCAAATGAGGGCCGATTAAATTGTGTGATTAGCGCAACTATTCATTGTTCCTCGTTCAATCAACTTCGTAATCACTAAGATACATCTTAAAAACTATATTTTTTAATGAATTAAGCAATTATTGAGGGTGAAGATGGCGTAGTTTAAGGTCCTGCGGCTGAACCTTAAATCGGAGGTTACGCCACTGCTTAACAATTATAAAAATAACAATTTCTACATTATGTATGTTGTGGTAGCGGATCTAATTGTGTTGTTTTTTTTTTCTTATCAAAAACCGGAATTGTAAGTGTTAGGTTCAAAGACTGAACGAAATAAATCGACCATACAACACGTGTTTCCTTCTCAACTTCATCTACAATGCAAATTTCGGCTTGTGACGCTTACAAAAAAAAAAAAAACGAACGTAAGACGTGTTTGGAAAACAAAACGAAATTTGTGGTGTGGTTCTTTTAATATTTGACCATTACACGTTATGGTAATGAAGAAATGTTATAATGCGTTCAGGACTAAGAAGCCAGTCCTCATGAGGTTTTGCTACGAGGGTACGGTCTTCTAGTTACAGTCAAGTTATCGAATGCCTTCTTCGAACCTGTCCTGACTATATTTTGAATTAAAACGCCGCCCACATCGGTACATTATAGAATTTACATACTACAAGATAATTGAGACTTAGAGTACAATTCCGTTCGAAATACACACACAATCAGCTGACACGGTCAATGTTCGGTTGAAGTGGTGGGGGATTCATAACAACACCTGTACAGCATATGAGTTGTAGAAGTGGGGATGGTAGCGTAGATTTCGTACGATGAAGTTAAAATTGTTGAAAAGAATTTTGGTGGAGGTGCCGGGTGTTTGAATGTGTAGATCCCTGTTTTTGTTGTTGGTGCTATTAACAACAACAACAATTGGGGGAATAACTTCAACCACAAGAGATGAATGACTTAAGTATATAGGAAACAATTGAAAACTTGCAAAAACTTTATTGAACAAATTAATTGTAGCAGAAACAAGCATTATTTTAAATCATTCAATCTAATTCCAATGTTTTAAAATTGCCCTCAACTCCATATAATTCATCTTTACGTAGTTCACCAATACGTAATTTTTCATTGGATCTTTGTTTTGTTACTTTATTGAAAAAATCACATTGTGTCTTGTAAACTTCATCAAATTTCTCTGAAAATGTAGAAGAATAGCAAAATTGACAGTTTTGTTAGGAAGATTATGCGTAAAATACGTTTTTTGGTTATATTCAACGGTTCACATGCAACTACCTTCCAGCTATTCGTAATGCGTCCTGACACTATCAATCGTCAGGCCGTTGCGCATATTACATCTTTACCAATAACGTTACGTTACGACTTCTTCTAGTAGATCGTGCCAAAAAACGTATCCTACGTTAGCCATTTATTAAGAACGCTATACTTCATCCACGTTAACTTGAAAGTTCACCGAATTAATTTCTAGTTAATGTGAATAAAGTATAATGATTTTGTAGATGAAAACAAATGAATAATACTTGATAATTTATCAATTGTTTCTAATTCGCCACCTAGATCTGATGGTAGACATTCTTTCGGTATGGATTCATAC
>JAZBGY010001911.1:0-15445 GCA_037414755.1 Lydus trimaculatus
AAATTATATTAATTATGATCATATCAGATACATTGAACACACAAAGTATATCTATGTATATACAATGTATATTATACATAGGTACATGTATGTATATAACATTACAAACACAAATTATATACTATGTTACACTACAACAGTATTTAAATAACAAGAGAAAAATTAGTAAACAATCATATAAAATTACAATCAAACAGATAAAAGTTCTTTGAAATTATACAATATTTCGGAATATATGCTGACGATTTCCCTGCCACTTATGCAACTTCAGAAACTCATTGGTACAGCAGCGATGGTTCTGGCATCTACCGACTTCCTATAATAATACATACTCAGAGTGTGATAGTGATATTTTGTGTCTCTTTTTTTATTGTGGCGCCACAACTAAAATCTTAGCTTTGGTAGGTTATTGGTTGAAAAGAGATAGACAAACTTTCATGGGTCGCACGTTTTTACAGTACAGGAAAGATAGGGGGTGAGCAGTCTACCTACTTCTAAGTCATTGACTCAACCACAGACTTAACCTCTAACCACGTGCTTTTTGATAATTGAAGAAAAACAAATGAGAAAATATGCATAATTCTCTATTACTATTAATCTGTCGTGATAGTGCTATATCATAATTTTAGAGGTAAATTTACGTTTTTCTTAATTTTTTCAAACGGTTTGATTTTAGGTGATTTAACTAACCACCTGTAGAAAATGGTAATTATATCTTATGTCGAGTTACAGTTGGTTAAAACTTACCTACGGATGTTAACATTTACATTGATCATCCTTAAATATGTGAGGTGATACTAGATAGATGTACCTATGTACTTACCTACTGAATTGGAGTCGATTTTGGACGTCAAGGCATGTTTGTCTGCAGAAAATTCTACAGACAGGAAAAGTAAAGTTTATAGACAAATAATCAAGTCAATAAGTCTTTATTTAATTATTTATTTATCAGTTTTTAGGGACTTGTTTTACAAATTCTGGTATAAGTCGATCCTTACAATGAGATTATTTTAGATATACCTTTGTTGTTGTATCAGTTGTAATCCTCCGTTTGGGTTTCGCCACTCGGATTCCGTATCAAAAGTACGACGCCGCTTTTTTTTTTGTTTTTTACCCCACCAAACCTAGTATTTTTATTTATATTTGTTTTTTTTTATTGTAAATTACAAAATCAAAAATTGCACCAATAAAATAAACTGATTTTATTTTGAAAGAAGATTAAAACCAAGAAGAAAATTCATAGTTGACGCCGCTCCGCTTTTAGTATTTAAAAACATGACTAACGAAACAACTTGCAATCGACCAGCATCAGACACGTTTTTTAATGTTTTTTTGATTGTCTGACTTGCCTAAATTGGTGTGGGTTACTTCATTAGTTTTCATGTATGTTTGTTTTGTAGTCGTGTCTGACTATTTATATTTTGACTTTGTCTTTTGCAGTGTGAGTGAGCTAATTGTTTCCTGTGTAAATCTGAACACAAAACGCTCAGACACAGTCAGTCAGGCACATGACTAATTTGGTGTGGGTTACACAATTTAAGTACAATGCATTTAAATGTTTGGTTGCGCGTTTTGCTTCGTCTTGTGTGTCTGATTAATTTGGTGTGGGTTCAGCGTAAGATTCAAAGGAGCTTTGTGCTATGATGAAACAGAAGCGACGATAATACACTTAACAGCACGGAAATAGTTCACAAGAAAAGAGACAGACTGACCCTCTCTTTAGTTTTTCAAGGAAGTTTATGAATTTGAAAAGAACAACTTGAATTTCAAAAAAATATTACCAGGAGGGCAAAAAAGTATAACCACCACATATTTTTTAGTCCCCTCAAAATAGAAGGGTATTATTTGCTGGTTGGTATTATAGGACTGACTGCGGAATATTTTAGTTTTTGATTGAATTCGATACTTTGTTTAGTTTTCCAGATATAGCGAAAACCCTGTTTTTGGATGCTAACTTCAAGGGTCAGTTTCATCCCCTTAATGTGAATATAGGCAGCTAAAAAAATATGTATCCTTTATTTTTTAGTGGTCTACCTGTATGCAAAATTTTATCAAAATCGCCCCTTTTCTTGTCAGTTACCCATTGAAAACAAACACCATGAAGCTGAAATATTCACAAATGGTTGCCAGCAGTTGTGTGAAATCGTAAGGTGCATCTTCATATTGTTGAGTTTTGAAGGTATGGTTATACGGAAAAGACCGCATAAAGATAGAATATTATCGTTTTGTTGGCACGTGTTTTCACAGATCCTCGAAATTGTCCGCACTTCATACTGTTATTGATTTGCTTTCATTAACATGTACTTTAAAAATTAAAGTTATCTGTAGATAGAGTAAAATTTCTATTGAATATATTGTTTTTCAGATAGGCATAAAAGATTACCAAAAATTTGCATTTATTGGTAAATAAATTCCTAAGAATTAAATAACATTGGTGTACCATAAGCGGCTGAGCTACTTGAAAAGTATTATGAATTTTTGGATATTTCTAATTCCTGTAAAATTAATTAAAATAAATGATTTCCAGGAAAGTGATTTTGTTTAAATGATTGCAAATGTAATGGTTCGTGTGGAAACAGTACTGCTTTTCTATGTGAAAAATTACTAGATCGATTGTTTTTAATTTTTATTTAATTGAAAGTTGGACGTTCCAGTGAACTTGTGACTTGGAAGATAATGAACGATATATGATGTGAAATATTTGATTGCGGAAGACAAAGAGTCTATTTCATAAAAACATGGTTGATAAACAGATACACGGGTCATAATGTCGTACACGTTTCAAATTGTTTGAAATAAGTGGTGGTAGTGAAGATTATGTTTATAGAAGATATTTTTGGGAAATGCTCACATATCGTGGCTGCTAGTCAAGGTAAGTACAATTTTACACACAAATTTTTTTTCTTTTTAACGATATCAGAATATCAGAATAATTCTTTGCATGTCGCTAGACGTGTAACTTCAAGAGAATGTCTTTTGTAAAAAAGAAATACGATTTTAATTTTTACATATGAATAATTGAAGGCTTTTAATAAGTTTAATTCCTATACGGTTACAATTTTACAAAACATGAAAGTTTTTTGATTATTAAGTAATTACTGTTACAGTAGACTTCCTTTCAACCTAACATTTATTTAAAAAAGAAAAATTCAACAAATAGAGGCTCTCATTGAACTTATTGAAACAATAGATAAATTGCTAGTTGTTGAAAATTCGGAAGTCATGTTAATCTAATAGTCCAAGAACGCAAGAACGATTTAATATCGGCCGATGCAAACATCGGTGAGTTACGGCAATACATTTAGATTTGACCGCGCACATGAACGATCTCAGCATCGGCCGATGTAAAAATCTGTGGCAAGTCACAAAATCATCGGCCGATGTTCTGACACCCTATGCATTTATATGAGTCGCCGCGCAAATGCCGATTATAATCGGCCGACTGCATTCAATCAAGTACAGTTGAACCACCACGTTGAATTAAAAAATTACAAATGGGGATTGATAATAAAAAATTAATTTCTTTGGTGGAAGCTCGTCCTGCACTTTTTGATAGAAGGACTAAAACTTATAGTGATCGCCTAATCAAACAAAACATATGGGTGGAAATAAGTGGACATGCAATTCTAGAATGACCAAAATTAAGTAGAATATTTATTTCGGCGATTAGTTTGACAAGTAGTGCACTACTACATGCTACCTGAACCTTGTCAACGATGTGAAAATCGGCTGACGAAAAACACATTCAATGCGTGTTCAATCCTATTATTGGCCGATATTAAATTGTTATTGCGCGCCTAGGCTAAGACAGTCATCAACTGAAACAATAAGGCCGGTTAATCCGACGTCCGGTTAAATTGAGGGCAGTTTAGAAGAAAGCATAGGAAAATCATGAATTTCATCAGTAAAATATATAAAATTCGTAGCGGTAATGTCAAAATTTCCATGAGAAAAGAACAGTGAATGAACCAGACTGATTTTTTGTTATAATTGAAATTTAGAGAATTGTTGAGGCCGCGGCTAGGCTAGTAAAGCTGAGCATCCATCAGGTCAGAGGGTCGATGCGACAAGCAGCCGACCTACAAACGTTTATAGAGTTTCTCATATTCTTTTATGTAAATACAGGCATTCTATCTGTGCGCTGCCCAACGACCTGATATACGTTAGGCTTAAGCGTTATGCCTATTTTGAAAAACCAAAAATCCATTCTTAATTTATTCCTATTTAAATATTTTATGAATAAAAGACTAATATTTCTTTTGTTTGTGGTCGTTGAGGTAAACCACATCGTGATGATAGAATTTTTTGAAATAGTTTTAGTTTTGAATAGTTTTAGATTACTCTGTTCGGAGAATTAGTTTACGTTGTAATAAAAAACGCTATTATCCTGAAGTAACGCGTATACTATAAAAGTTACCTATAAATCTAAATAAAGGGGTGTAGTTTTTAATACCGACTTATTTACGGTATCTCCTTGTATGTTGGAATTTACGGTACACCGCTAATCTAATATTCTATTTTGACTTTTGATCTTACCGTTTCTTTTTATGTTTGAATGACGAAAATAGCTATCTACTCAAAGGTTATCTGTTATCACCAATCAAAGTGAACTTTATTACTACTACTACATCATTGTAAATGTTATTAAATAGTTGATTAAATTACTGAATCTAAAGTCCCATTTTCCAACTAAATAAATAATAATCAGAGTTCAAATAATATCAATAAAATGAAGGGTTGTCTGCAATACAATATCTGGAATTTTAATGTATTACATAATTTAGTTACATAACCTCCACCTAATTTTTGTGACTGACAATGTCTGTTTCGTTTATATTTTAAAATTAAAATAAAAACCAAATATTCTGCAAAGATTTAGTTCAGAGGAATATTCAAAACGCTCTCATTGAGACTAATGCAAGTGGAATTGTATTTTCAATAATGATTTAGTACCTCTGTGAATATATTTGCTTCTCCAAAAATGCTGACATGATATTTTGAAATATTGTTGTCCTTACAAGCTAAACTCATTAAGCTCAATGGGTAGAAGAAAGAAGACTTGATTTAGAAGAGTAAAATATCGATTGGACAGTTAACATTGGCTCAATTACAGCTTTTTATTAGTTAAAAATGTCATTAATGTATAAATGTATACATTTATACATGTTTGCATTTTTTTATATCCACGGATAACTGATTTTATTAATTACTATTTTGATTGAAATGAGATTGCGCATACATCAGCATGAATTGTTATTTCACTTGTATCTTCACTTTTTGTTCCATTTCTGCCATTGTTTTAGTTTCAATCAATCCTTGTAATGAGTGCACTTTGGTTGATTTCATATCAGAGCAATAACTGTTTCTTCTCACTTCTTTCTAATTTGGTACATTTTTTGAAATGTTCCAACGATTGAAGAAAAAGTTCGACGTTATCCCTCCATTTGTTGAGCATAAATGAAGCTTGGTGGCCCTCGTCTCTTTAAATAATTGTTTAAATTAGCAGGTTTATGTTTTTAAAAAATTATAAAATTTATTCTTCGCTGAAAGACAATTTGTATATCATTAACAAGACATTTAGAAACTTAAATTTCCCGATGTAAAAAACAATGAGCAGTGAATAATGATATTGGGATTGTACTGTTTAACCCTAGTACAAATCTTTTTATTGAACCCGTCATATATTTTGCTTCGTCAATGCAAATATTTATGCAAGGTTTCCAATTTAAATTATAACTTTTCATGTAATTGTTATTTTCGGGTAATTAATGATATTTGTAATGAATGACAGTAATTGGGGAGCTTTTTTACTTTTATCTGTGAATTTAAGTGCAATTATATCACCAGATTTGTATCCATATAATTTAACCTGAAATACAAACCGTACTTAGGCTTGGTATAATCATAATTAAATTTATACATTTGAGCGCTTAAGTACAGTACAGAGAAACCTAAGTAAATTGGTTTATTGTAAACGGTATGAACATGGTTTAATTGAATCACAACCATGTTGGTTGTAAACTGCGTAGCACCGTGCAAGTCAATAGGATATTCTTGATTAATCACGTTCCATGGTGTATAATCAATGTGGGTGGAATCGGGGCTTTCCCCGGCAACGATGGTGGTAGTGATGGTTCATTTATACTTATAAGATAGAAATCTATATAGAACATTAAAGAGCAACAACAAAAAGAAGTAGCTCTTATTCTTATCCAAACGGGATAATAAGAAACACACTTTACCCTCTAAAATATTCAATCGGCGTGTGATCTTGACAGAACTCCACTAAACAATATTGCATCGGTCGTAACTCTGATTGTAGACGCCTCAGCTGAGTAACATTTATTTTGGCGGAAAATACGAATGTGTATCAAGCCTCCCAATGTATCAACCCTCACCAGCCTCCCCTACTTAATGCTATAATTTTTTTTATTGATGATGTTGTTTAATTCTGCCAACAACATGTTCTACATGGGATATGGCAATGCCACCTCTATCTTACAAGCCGTGTGCTAACATGGACCATAAACCATAAACATAGACCAACACCCTAATTTGACAGACCATTTGAATCTATAAGGCATAGTAAAAAAATTGGAAATAAATCTTGAGTGCTAGAAATTCCCACTTCTGCCTCAGTTACAGGATATGAGACCATAGTTGGTTTAAGTGTTTTATAAACCTTACATGATGCAATGGCAAAAACCATTGACAATCTAGGCAATGTCAGATCATCACCTTTTGGTTTGTTGGACTTTAAACCATAAGTCTCTTTGGACTTATTAATCGAATCAACTGCAGAAGATCCCCCTTTTGTGTTATTATTAGAAATTTTCACAATATTAGGGGTCTTCTCACATGGAAAAGACCTAACATTTTTGAGTGATCACTAGAGAGTCGCTCAAATGTATTTTATTTTTGTTGGTTGCTTAAAAAATTTTGTAGGTATTCTCAGGAGCAAAACACCCCATAGGCAAATCCCATTACCACTTGTTGTAAGTTTGTCAATTTATCATCAAAAGAATCTTTAATTTTTTCTATAAAATCATTATAAGTAGTATTTGCCTCTGGTTTTGTCATCCTTATAATTTAATTTTGTTCTTATGTTTGTCAATAGATAAAAAATGGATTATACTATATAATTAAATTCGTTGTTTGTTTAAATTCTTTCTTGACTTTGTGTTTCATGAAATGTGCATAGTCAAGTAGTCCTATGTGTATTATTTGGGGCCTCCAAATAAATGTATTTTATTTTTGTTGGTTGCTTAAATTAAAGACTATTTTAGAACAAGACTTTATTGTAACTAACACAATTGACTGAACTCTATAAGCTCTAGCTGTAGGCTCAGTCTCTGTTACTGACTGACTATATTTAGAAACCAATACAGCAATGTCAGCATATTTACAACGATAGCATAAACAGTCTCTACTTATAACTGAAGATCGGATAAATGAGCACACTGTTTTAGAACCGTGACAGATTCATAGACTAAGGTGAGTGTGGTGGTGTGGTGGAAGAGGGAGTGATGTGTACGTTCAGAATTTCAAGCTAATGCAAATGTCCGTATACAGTGCTGTTATAATAGCACACATATTATTTATGGAATTATGTATTTAACGCGTTATTTCATGAAAAAATGTGTATTTAGCAAAAAATATCCAAAAATAAGTCCGAATTAGGGTCTATCCACACATATCCGTGAGGTAACGTGACGTATCCAATTTATGCTATGAAATTTTATCCATATCAGTAATAAAATGTATCGTTGCCATGTTTTTAGATTAGCGTATTCACACAAATCCGGCAACGAGATGTACCGTTTCAGTGTCGTAGCCGCACCGTGTACACTATTCACATATATCTGTCTCATGTCCGTTCCGTCTAATAAGATTTTAGATATCGTAAATAAACTACAGATCACATAATTTCTAACTGAAGTCAACGGTTTATCAGGGTATATGGGCAAACTTATTACCAATTAGTGTAACAGTTTTATATCATTTAAGTCGACGTTTCGTGGCCTTTCGGTCACTTCCTCAGGACTACAATATAGAAAAAACAAACATCAGAAACAACACAATGAATAAAATAAATTAAATTAAACAATAGTTATCATACCTAAATAACAAACTGTCAAATGCTTTTTATCATCAAAACACAAACAAAATGCCTGAAACAACAAAGTTTATCAAATATAATCAAGAAGTCAGTTCGAAAACACAAAATAATCATAAAATCAATCAACAATTAAAAGATTTTTTTAAAACAAAAACAAATTTAAAACACAATTGGAAGTAAAGACATGTGTCTATTGAGAAAAGAGAATTAATATAATGCGCAAGACAATGACGACAAAACGGAAGTAACTATTTTAATAATAATTATGATAATTTCTAACATGTATCTTTATTTTTCGAAAAATAATGATGATACCACCTGTATTTTAATCAGTTTTGTAGTTTTTTTAATACTTGCCGCATTGTGACTCTTTGTTAATCCATGATGACCTTCAAATTCGTGCATTTCTAGTACTGTTTTTTTCTTCTTTCATTTTTATGCTGACCCACTCTTGTTTTTATAAAATACCATGCAATAACTACCAGAAAGTTTAGTTAGACAAACAGGACAATTGTTAAATGAAAATTAAAAAAAAAACGAAATATGTCACTAACGATTGATTGGAGAATTGAAAAATGCTTAAAAAATATGATATGAACAATTTGAACCGAAAGTAGTAAATTTATGAAAATATTCCAGATCATAACTGAAAACTATTAGGTGTATGCAAAAATTCAAACTTTTAGCTTTGCCAAATCCGGGTATATTTAACCGTTCCGGGACTTTTGCCCAACCCTGTATTGTAATTTTCACTTACGGAGCCACGTCATTTGATTTTTTTTCTTCTGAAATTTGTTTTGAGGACAATAAACTTCTTTTCACTTCTTTCTTACCTGCTGCCGGATATTGTTCGTTGCAAACTTTTAAGTGAATCACATATTATCGTTTTTTTTCCTAATGATTCATATAGTTTGGATCTTTCAATTTCCACAAATCTGATGAATCAAATATACATAGGTATAGTAAATAACGCAGAATAGTAATAGAAAAACTGCATTGTTAATAATGAAGGTTTCTTCAAGGATTTATTAACAATTTATATTGTAAAAATTAGTTTCTAATAATTGGAATTAAGCCGAAAATGGAGAAAACCTCTGTTACTTACCTGTATACATTTTAAAATATAATTGGGTTCTTGTTTGTTCAATTTAGGCATCGCAGTGTTACGCTCTCAATTATATACTGTACAAATATTGAGCTGTATAGCCGCTCACGATAATATTGCTTGCTATACTTCCTCTAAAATGAATGCACACTGAAATTCCCGGCTTAACTTGAGGTCGACGTTAAATGTGAAAATGCTAGCGCCACTTCTCGTGTTATTACCATGGTACAGTAGTAATACAAATATGAGTGTTCTTTTTGGAGTTATTTTGCGCTTTTTATGTATTTTCTCCTCGGAGAAGGATTTTCCTTTTCATGGAGAATTCTCATTCTGGAGGAATTTCCCTAACCGATTATTCGCGCAGCTGGTCATGCGCAGGTTCACTTTTATTCTCAGTATAACTACTATTTCATTTGATTATTATTTTTTGGACTTAATAAATAGGTATATTGTGAAATGTTGTCTGATAAGGAATAGGTTAAAGCTTTGCTTCCCCATTAATGGATAATCTAGTTTTGCAATTCTAATCATGTGAAATCAGGTAAAATGTGATGAAGAAAAATTTTTATTATTAAGGATCGATATCATTAATTACATAGACTTAATTAGATTAATTAGCGAAATAGACCGCCCATCTTTGTCTTTCCATTTCCTGGAATTTTTTTTCTGCTTTCATTAAGAGGGGTGGCACTAGTCTGATTATTCCTGGAGGTACCAGCGGAAGGTAGCAATCAAAGTCGAATGGTTTGGTACATGACTTAGGGGCAAACACTTCCCCTATCTTCTTTCTTAGATCTGGTGTCATCGTTTTCCTACTTTTTCTACTTTCATTAAGAGGGGTGGCACTAGTCTGATTATTCCTGGAGGTACCAGCGGAAGGTAGGAATCAAAGTCGAATGGTTTGGTACATGACTTAGGGGCAAACACTTCCCCTATCTTCTTTCTTAGATCTGGTGTCATCGTTTTCCTACATTTGAGAATGTGAAAATACATCCTCTTACTAACACTTTATGGTGCCTCACGTATGGGCACTCTATTAATTCTAGGATGCAAGAAAGATAATATATGTACTATTAGATCAGTGTAATTAATTAACAAGTCCATTTCCACCTCTATTGCAGTATCCACTCAATGCTTGTTTTCAGTATCTTTATAAGAGACATAAATCATTAAAGATTGAGATTTCGCATTTCTCCATGTTGGTTGAAGTTTTCCAAATGTGTGTTAACTAATTCGCAGCCTTTTTTTCTCTTTTGTTTCTATTGCAACAGATTGTATAATAATTGGTTGATTGGAAAATTTACAAGTAGAGATGTTATTATACAGCTCTATAAGGCCTCGAATACTGTCCGAAAATTCAAGACGCATTGTTTCAATATCAGTTTGAGTTTATCAACGGATTGTTGTAATTTTGTCTGTAAAGTGTTCGCAATTTATTTTTGACAATCGTTAATAATTTTTTCATTTTATCAACATATTATTTTGTGCTTGCATCTTTCGGTTACTCACGTTTCTTCCTAAAGCTATAATCAGCGTTCTCGTAGCAACAAATCCAAATTATGTACCTTGAGAGTTCCCTGTTGTAAAAAAATTCATCCAGCGATTTATTCAGTAATCCTTGCTTTATTTAATTTCTAGAAAATTGAAACAATTTCATTTGTGTGGTTTGTATGTCCTGTTTGTTGTAATGCTCCAAATAGTTTGAGACGTTCTATAAGCTCGTTAGGATTATTCCAATAAACATGATTTATTTTGGTTTTGAAAAATTGTATTAGTCCATTTCCATAAATCCATCAATGTTCTTGCAGGTTCGTAATGAACTTATATTTGAAATTTCTCTTATCAACAGCTGTCGATTGTTTAGAATCATAGGAACATGTTAGTGAATTCGAGTTTACTACAATCTTTTAGTAGCGTAAATGCTAAAGCATTTTGTTTTTGGTGTATATACCAGATTTTGGACGCTTTAAGTGTAACAGTTGGGCGAAACCTGATGTTAGTTAATCTTTATTATTGTTTTAACACTTCTTAAAAGCTTTACAAACGGATATAATTCATGGATTTCTAAGAAAGATTTTGTTTGACAATACATCTTTAGTTTTATTGTCAACATTTTACAATGCTATTTTTACTATGAGCTATGAGGGTAAATATAAAAAAAAAAATAATTATAAGGCAGTTTTTTATACAAACTAACAGTATAGACCTCCGTGAAGAACTAAAGAGTATTTTAATTATATATATCTTATATTTAAATTAGAAAAACAATGATTCTTTTAGATGCGACTTTGTAAGATAAGTTACTACTCCGCTGTCGTCGCAGTAGTAGCTTATCTTACAATGTCACCAAGGTTTTATATGTATGATCATTTAAGTGTTTGGAAATGTGTTGTTACTATCACAATCGATTCTTGAAGACTACCTATAAATACTCCTCAAGATTATACTTAAATCAACAATTGTCGATATGAAACTTGTTAAGCAACATGATTCATTATCTATCAGAAATGCAGATATCATTAAGAATTATTCTCATCGTGTTAAACATAGTGTATTATTACCAAACACTATACGAGCAATTATTATAGGCGCATCAAATTGTGGAAAGACCAATTTAATGTTAAGTTTACTAGAACATCCTAATGGATTGAAATTTGAAAATATTTATGTTTATTCCAAATCTTTATATCGACCTAAATAAGAGTATCTTAATCGACTTTTATCTTCCATTAAAGAAATATGTTATTATACTTTTTCGGAAAACACTGCTGTAATATCTCCTGATGAAGTCAAACCAAATTCTATCTTTGTTTTCGATGACATATCTTGTTAAAATCATAATAATATGAGAGCGTTTTTTTCAATGGGTCGTCATAAAAATGTAGATGGTTTTTATTTAGGACAGACGTATACGCATATTCCAAAACATTTGATACGCGACAATGCAAACTTACTTGTAGTTTTTAAGCAAGACTTCATGAATTTAAAACATGTATATGATGATCATGTTAATACTGACATGTCGTTTGAACAGTTTCGTCAAATGTGTTCGAAATGCTGGGAGGATAACTATGGATTCCTAGTAATTAATAAAGATTGTAAAATCGATGTTGGGCGATATAGAAAAAGTTTTGATATCTTTATTAAATTATAAATAGTTGTTGTTAATTGTCTAAAACGTCATTTCTACTTTAGCTATTGTCTTATTCAATAGGTGTTTTTCTCGAACAATATCAATGAGAAGTTGACTAATGAACTTATACAAACACAAGATATAATTCGTAAAAAGTATCGAGCACTCAAGGCTGATAGGAGTGAAGTTGAAGATCAGCTGGAAACAATTTTTCAACCAATTACAAAACCTTTAAAAAGAATAACACTTAAACATAATGATGATGTTAGTAATATAAAAATGAAACATCCACTAAGAGAGAATTACAGCGTGATGATCAAATAAATCTCGAACAACCCACAAAACAAACAAAGATGGAAACACCAACAACAACAAACATAATCGAAGGTACAACAACCGAAGAAGTATTGAGTAGCACACCGTTCTTATCACCTGCAAAATTGAGAGGAACTCTCACAAGGAATACTAAGGACATCGATGAGAAATATGGTCCTCGTTATGTGAAAGAAGAAAAAATCTGGAAGATGGGAAATCTGCCTTTCAACAAGTCAAAGGATTTCATCTTTATTGATAAAAAACAATTTAAACTAACAAATGGTATAATGCAATTGTTATTTCTAAAGAAACCTAACAGTTTTATTTGTAATGCAAACGACTATGCAACTTATATAGAAATTTTAAAAGCAACTAATGTTCTGCATCGTCAATATGATCCAAATGCATCCATAGTTGGTAATAGCAGTGCCAAATATAAATTTATTAAATCTCTTATGGAAAATTCATTAACTAGTGGAGGAGGATTGAGGCAATTTTCTAACAATAAGAATAAAATAGACTACGTATACTGGGACACTCCTAATGAACTCGTTGAAAGACTCAAACGATTAATAGCATCAGAACAAGCAGGACATACTCATCATAATAATGAAATTATTTCAATTATAAAAGAATTAAAAGAAGCTAAAATTATTAAATAAATGATGCAGTTTGTTTATGATTTCCAACACTATTTAAATGAGTCTCGACAAGTTCGGACGTTTCTCTACTCATCAAGAAACTCTTAAAATTCTCGATTCTTCACGATTAGGTTTTATATTCACAAAAGATGGGAATGGCGAACTTTAAAGGTAAACGTATACTTAACCTGCTTACACCTGTAAATTCCCACAATGCAACAACGAAACAATATGTGGATAACCTAATCACGGAATTGAGAGCTGTACAAGGTGATCTGAAACAATAGACTGCATTATTAAGTTCTATCCTGACTACACTCCAAAATCAACTAAAAGAACTTACTTCTAAATTAAAATTTACTCAAAATGTGCTCCTGATGAAAAGATATGATAAAGAATTACGTGAGATTAACAAACACCATCGCAAAAAGGATCCATCACAAACATCAACACAGGTGGAAAAGAAAACAATGGAAGCTGGTTAATTTTCTCTATTACACGTTTATTCTGAATCTAAATCTATCGATAAAGTGAGCGTATGGTCGCAGATATTGATATCGCGACCACTCATTGAACCTTCTAGTATCTCTTACCAAATTGCGATCATTTATAAACTCTTTACATGCCTTAACGCCTCTCAACAGCTGTTCGATTTTTTTATACGAGATCTTAACTTGCTATACCCCATTACTGCTGCATTCATTACACGCAGTTGTAAAGGTCGGTATAAAATAATTACTGTATCTAACAAACTATAGGAAGTTCGTAATAGTCTTATAGCGTTATGTATTTGTTCTAAAACATAAAAACAAAACTTGTATAGGAAATTTACAAAGTAGGAAAAACAATATTTTTTTTTTATAAAAATTAATAAAACTTCTAGACTTACGTGAATAACTTCTTCGATATCTAATTTCGCTAGTAGACATATTTTTAATATATTTTAATTCGTACAATTGTGTCTTGTTGAATGATTGAGTCTTACTATTTCCAATTGTATTTAAATGTAACATTATCATTACGTAAACCATGACCCGATGACCCGTTGCTAATACTAATGTAATTATAAAAAACTAAATTAATATTATCAAAACTGTTCTTAAGGTTCTCTAAATAACCTGGTATATCAACCTGAAAAAGAAAAAAAAACAAATCTTAATCTTCAACTACTCTACTTTTTTCGATAAACTAATATAATTACCCGACCCCAACTATTCTACAGCTTCAGGTTCATCATCAGCATCTTCAGTATGAAAATTATATTCCGTATCATTCTGCGATCTAGCATATGGGAATAACCTGCTACACCAACCTAAGAAAAAATAAAACAAAACTTAATCTTAAATTAATCTACATTTTTTTTAATTAAATTTTTTTTATTTATTTATACTTTAATTTAATTACCTGCATCCCATAATTCATAGGTATCTTTTATTCTTTTATACCTATTAAACATATATTTCGGTACAACATCTATAACTCCTCTTACTTCGTATAATAATGTTAAATCTGCTTCAATCTTATCGCGGAATTTTGGAAATTCCATCTCTCCGTTCAAGAACGTCTTGCAGATATTTATACCCTTTCGATATTTTTGAATTATTTCTTCATACGGTTCTGTATTTTCTTCCATCATATAAGGGTCTAATTTTGAGATGTTTTCAACGATATATTCATATCTCGTTTTTAATGCTCCGATACTTCCAAATATCTTCGGAAATATCAGAGCATCAAAATATTTTTCCTTGTCAAATTTGCATAACCTGCTACACCACCCTGAAAAAGAAAATAACCAAACTCAGTCTTCAATTACTCCACTTTTTTAATTTTTTTTAATTTTTTTTTTAAATTTTGATTATTTAATCTAATTACCTGCATCTAATAATTCTTGATTATTTTGTTTTGTCTTATAGTCCACAAACATGTAACTTGGTAGCATGTTAACAAACCACCGCACTTCATACAATAAACTTAAATGTTCTTCAATTATACTACACAAATTTGACACACTCAATTCACCATTAATGCATTCATTACACATATTAATTCCGCGATTATATTGTTCTAATAATTCGTTGCAGTGTTCCAAATCTAAAGCCCGGAATAAAATTACATAACGTTTCATCAACTAT
>JAZBGY010001912.1:0-15395 GCA_037414755.1 Lydus trimaculatus
TATAGAACGTAATTGTAAAGTTACTAAAAATGTAACTAAATTTCAGGTGTACCAATAGATTTGCAAAATTTTCAAATCACTGTCTAGGAACATGACCAACAAAAAACCAAAAAGCTTTGTTTTTGATTTGGGTAAATCGAAAATTAAATCGAAATTCGAGTATAATTAATGTTATTATAATTGTAGATTATACATTATGGCCATTTTGGGTCGATACACACGTTACACCACCATTCAGAAAAGGGTATTTTTTTAACAATCATTATTACATAAATTTGCATTAATTTCAATAAATATCGACATTTTTGAAGGTCTAATGGTAAAATTGTTGATAATTCAGGTCAAACAATCAAATATTATCCGGAAACACCTGCAATTTTAGAAGATTTGTATAATAGAGGTTATGTTCTAGCAGTGGCGTCTCGTACTAGTGAGATACAGGGTGCTAAACAATTATTACAATTATTGAATTGGGATAAATATTTTAAACAAAAAGAAATTTATCCTGGATCCAAAACAACACATTTAACTAAGTAATTTTGAGTTGCATTCGTTTTTCTTTAAAAAAAAAGAAAAAATTGTTGATTTTTTTTGTTGTAGCATAAAACGGCAACATAATGTGGAATTTAACGAAATCATCTTCTTTGATGATGAAGATCGCAATATAAGAGATGCAACAAAATTGGGTGTATTTGCTGTTTATGTTAAAAATGGGGTTAATTTACGGTTAATTGAGGATAGTTTAAAGAATTATGAACAAAACAAATAAATTGTTATTATTTTAAATATATATATATATATCTATTATTTAATCTATAATAATCCTAATATATAAATACACAAAAAAATGTTGTTATTTGTTGGCTAAAAGTCTATTTTTGTTTCGTAAATCTAATCCTGTCTATATCCATAAAGCTATATATTATTTACAATTACATCATCATTAACATTTTGACTATAACAAAAATCTGATGATTGCGAGATAATCAAAAAGGGAAACAAAAATACAATAATTAAAAACGAAAAAAAAAAACAAAAAAAAATACATGGCACATTAAGCTAAACTATACACCTTTTTGTTTTACTTAAAATTAAAACAATAAGGTCGCAAATTGTCTTTGCCTATCATCATCCTCATCATTAAAAAAAAATCTAATCACAATCGGATTTAATGACTGTCTTGGATTAATTGTACTTAAATTAGTTGAAATAACAATAATAATAATAATAATAATAGAATACTTCAAATACCCCCTATTTATTGCAAAAATAAAATATATATTGTTTATCGGTACCCTATCAAGTTTGTCTTGTTCAAGTGGGCTTGTAACAAGTAAAATTTGATAATATAAAGCGACTTCTTGATAATTTGTCAAATTTATGGACAATATTGACTTCACAAGTTGAATGAATTCTTCAATAACTTCTCAAGTGATTTCATTGTTTTCACCAACCGCCAATTAAGAAATAGAGGATGATGATCAAGTACCGCACCAACCTCATAATTTTTATACTGAACGCTTTCTCAGAAAACGCCGAAACAGGTCGTCTTTGTTCTCAAAAAAAGTCTTTTCTGCACTAGTGCTTCTGAGCTATGACGTCATTGTAAATTTTCTCAAATAGCAATCCCTTTTTTTGGTAGAGATCCTCACCTTCAAACCTGTCAAGAGGAAGAGTGCAGCCGATACAAATTACCGAAACCAGGGTTGTTCTGAGGCCTGGGATGGGTCACGACATCATTTTTTGGAGCCCGTGGAAGAATTGTACCCGGGCCCAATTTCGCTCTTGGCGGCTCTGCTCACTGTCTTCTGAGTACAATGATATCCTATGTCAGGGGTCTGCTGAGTACTATTCCATTTTGAAAAAGTGTTATTCAATAGATATCTAGCTGTTTTTTGAATTCTAAATTATTTTTGTTCCGTATCTATCTTTCCAAAGCCATCCGAATATCTCACAAACAGTACCCAACAGACCCCTAATATGGGGCATCACTGTATTTAGGAGAAAGTGTCGATTCCATTTTTGCTAAAAAAAAGAGAGGGTTGCCATTTAAAAAAAAAAACTACAAAGACGTTATAGCTCAAAAACACTAGTGCGAAAAACACCAAGCTATATCTCATCAAATGTCTTTTCTAAAAACAAAATCGACCTGTCTCGGCGTTTTTGGGAAAAATGTTGAATAAACAAATTATAAGCTTGTTGCGGAACTTAATCACCACCCTGTATTTTCATAGAAATGATAAGCAAAGGAAAAGAATTTCTTGCTGAATATAATTGATAAGTCAGTAATGATAAAAAATGAATGGCCCACCCATTTTTTGGCTAGTACTTGTGTAATACTTGCTCAATTTCTTGTTAAAAGCAACAAATTCTTCGTCAAGAATTTCAAAAACTGTTCACATATCCTCAATTTTTTAGCTCAAAAAATCACTATCCGCAAACAATGAAGTAACTTGACAAGTTATTGTTACAAATCGCTTGTTTGCATTTATATCAAATTTGACTTGATACAAGCCGACTTGTACAAGAAAAACTTGAAAATACAATCATACCTCCTTATAGAAAAATAATAATTATTGTTCGCTTGGGTGAATTTGCCTTTCTTTCCACTAAATGACTAGTTAAAAGTTATACCAGAAACTAACTGTCTTAATGAATATTAAAAAAAAACAAAAAAACTGGTCTTTTCTTCTGTCTCAAATGTTAATTGTTTTCAATTACGGTTTCCGTATCTCTTCTGTTGATGGTTTCTCTGTTGTTTTCGATGATTGTTGATTCAATAAAATTTTATTTTGCGTCGCCAATTCCTCAACTCTTGTACGTAATTCTTCAATTTCCGATGCCAATTTCGATAATTGTTTCTCTTGTTTTACAGCATCGATAGCTGGTGCAGTTGTTGTTGTTGTTGTTGTTAATCGTTGATTTGTTTCATTTAAACCATCAACACGATACTCTACAGTTTCTAAATTATTATTATCATCGTTACTCTTTTGTACCGGTACTGATAATTGTACACCATCATAATTTGTTTTATATAATGGTTGGATTGTGTGTATACTTTCACTGTTTTGTATATTTGGTAAATTCACCGATATGGCAGCTGGTGGTAATAATGATTGCATTGTTGTTGTTGGTACATCGGGTATATATCCTAAAAATGCGTTTGGTTTTGCTGTAACAGGTTGTTCACTTAATGGTGGACAATGTGCAACACCAACAATACGTGTATGATTTATCTCCATAGCTGATACAATTTCAGGTAATGCAGCATCACATAATATCGGATTATCTTTTAAATAAATCTTTAATGTATCCCATGTACCCTCATGTACACCATGACCAATTTTACAACGTGTCTTACTAACTAAATCACGTCCTAATGCGACAATTTGATTATTTGATAAATCAGCATGACACAACACGGGTAAACCATGGAAATCTCTTTCTAATATCGTTAAATAATTGTGACTGGCACGTAATTCTTCTAAACGTGGAAGGAATGTCTATAATAAAACAATTTTTTTTAGGTTTTAAATAAAATAAAAGGAAAACAACAAAATACTTTGCTAGTTTCTTCCAATGTTGTTAAATAATTGTGCGACACATCCAATAATCTTAATTGATCTAAACCGATTAGATCATCCGGTGAGATTCTTGTTAATTTATTAAAACTTAAATTCAATCGTAACAATTCCGGTAATCCAGATAGGGCACCATCCAACGACTCGATCTCGTTATGGTCCAATTTCAATTCAGTCAATTTTATATTCCATTCAACTAAATTCTACGATTTTCATAGATTTAAAATAAATAAAAAACCACAAATATTAACGACTTACCGCAGCTGGCCCATACAATGTTTTAATACGATTATACGACATATCAATACTGCGTAATTGTTGTAAACCGGCAATTTCTTGAAATGAAAATTCAGTTAAATGATTCTGCGTTATATTCAAAAAATTCAAATTTCTCAAATTCAACAGAGAACTATTCAAACTTGTAATATAATTATGGCCTAATAGGAGAGATTCGAGCATTTCGTTTTCGATAAAATCATCTTTTGTTAACTGAAAACAACAAGATTTCTTTCATCAATTTTCCACATTTGTACAAAGGACAGCAGTGGCGGATCTACACTCTTTGTATAGCGTCGTTAGCGTCATGGTAGATCCGTTACTGGTTGGCATACTTACA
The DNA here is from genome assembly GCA_037414755.1 of Lydus trimaculatus. Lineage (NCBI taxonomy): Eukaryota > Metazoa > Arthropoda > Insecta > Coleoptera > Meloidae > Lydus > Lydus trimaculatus. The sequence goes on from JAZBGY010001912.1 coordinate 4,198, forward strand.
ATAGAGATATGATTGTGTTCCAAGACAACACGCATCAATTTCCTGTTTCTGCTCAAAGCACCATCCAATGATTCGATTGAATTATGTTGGAAGAACACCGATTCTAATGCTGGAAACATTTTCAATTGTTGTGGTAAACGTGTTAGACGATTATTAGAGAAATGGATCATTTTCAATTTTTTCGCCTCATTTGGTAATTCATTCTCAATATCGGTTAGATTATTTGAATTTGCAAACAACCATATCAATTCTGATAAATTCGTTAATGTTTTATTTAATTTATGTAAATTATTACGACCAATATGTAAACGTTCTATACCGATTGGAAATGTATCAATATCCATTTGTGTTATCATATTACCAGCTAATACTAAACATTCAACTGGAAGATCCTTAATACAGAAATTCAATAATACAGTGTTGTAAATGTTGATAATTGCAACAATATAACTACCTTGAAGCTTGTACTAGAGAGGGATTTGATCCGTGTCCGACCTAAATCTAATGTTCGAACATTCGGCATACGTTTCCATAAATGTTCCGGTACTTTACCCAAAACATTATCAGCTAAACTTAAGAATACAACATTGTTTAGACCTTCAAACGTATCACCTTCCAAATCCCTACAACAGAAACATCCAATTTATTTTTTATTTGTAATTAAATGGTAATCAATCAAAATCAAATCCGGAAACAGTGTTCAACACCGAAATTGTGGTTGCGTAAAGTTTTCCAAAAACGTTAAAAAATTGAAAATTGGAATAAAAGACGGGCACCTAGTGAGTTGTGGCGCCATGGTCTTAGGCGCCATACGGAACATTGACCTCACCATCAGAAATTAATAAAACATACTTCAAACTATATTACACAAATCATTAATCAAAACAAGACCCACAAAAAGTGTGACAAGATTTCTTTTAATTTTCTATATATTTTTTTAATTAATCAAATTAATTAATTCTGCGTAGAGGAGGAATTTTTCGAAACTTTCACATAAATTTGTTTGATTTAACTTTCTATTTTTCCCCCAAATTCTTCCGGTTCGAATATTTTTCGCTAATCAATATAGATGGAGATTTCAATGATAGGTCAATTGTTTCTCCTTATTTATTCAGCATTTGATAAATTGTTAGAAATTCCAGTTAACACTGGTTTTATTGTTTAAAATTTTTGTCATTTTCTGGTCATCTATTATGGTAACAAGAATTTTTGATTAAACCTAATGGCGCGTCTATAATTATCTTGTTTTATAATCGAAATTTATCAAATTTAGACTGAAAAAAAAACAACGCTCCACGTCAATCAATCAATCAATCAATCAAATTGTGTTTTGCATATACTGTAGGACCAGGTGGCATGAATTGATTTGACATCGGCCTATTAACCCCTTTAACCCCAATACCCGTTTTTTATTTCTTATCAATTACTGACGTAAACGTCGACTATATGGGGGGATTTAATGGAAAATTTCCCATTCAATTACAGGTGGTTTTTGTTGGTGTCTCTCTAATGATCAACAATTAAGGGCAGGCATCTAGCACGGGTACTAATGATAAATTGTGACAAATGACAATCAATGTATTAATGATAACCTACGACCTTCTCATGTTTCAATTATGTATATAGTATAACGGCGTCGCCTGCTTGATTTATTTATATGATAATTATCACACACATACATATATGAAAAATTTTATTAATTTTCTCGGAATTCATATGATGATAACAACACAAAACAGATAAATTCCGGTATTAGTTCTTGATTGATTTCAATTTTCGTCTATTCTTGTTGTTGTCGTTGTTTTTTCGTTAATTTGTTAATGACGCTAGAGCAGGATAATCAAGTAAATTTGCGTTAAATAAGATAATTCCGTACAGTTTCTAGTCGTGTGCATAAATTTGTTTATTCTGTGTGATATACAGACTGAAGGTCCGCAAATTTCAGGTCAATTGTCTCTAAATAGCCGGATGGTAAAAGGCATGAATTTTTGTTATAAACGTTCAGTTCCTCCAGCACCTACACACACGTGTTGTTTTTTTGTTTTTTTCTGAACAAAATTAAAGAAATAATTGTGTAGTATATATATCTCACCCTAGATTATCATGATTCAATTTGAGATTCTCTATTGACATGTTTAATTCTTTAAAATTACGATATGGTAAATCATCCAATTTTGAAAATGCTAATTTCAATGAGACACGATCCATTGGTGAGAAATGATCTTTTAATAAATCAACAACTTGATTATAAGATGTCATCTTATCGCATTGTATTGTTGTTAATTTTGTTGAATCCATACGGCATGTACATGGTACGATTTCCTTCCACATTGGACAATGTGGTATACCAACTGATAAACCAAGTATTGATAATAATAATGCTGACATATTGCCAATTGTTTTTAATTTAACAATCATCAAGATATAGATCACACACTAAATCACTGAATGATTAAATTTTTGTACGAAAATCTCTTCTTCTTTTTAGTGTTTTTGTTAATATTACTACTAGTACTAGTGCTGTTGCACATTCGATTTATCACTTATTTTGCTTATCGTTTTGATACATTAACAACGCACACGTATAAACACACTGTTGTTGAACCACTTTATCAATTGTTGTTTTATATATTATTTATTGTCAATATAAGACTGATGCGTATGATGGTTTGTCAGTAACTGAATTTTCTTATAAAAGTGTTGAAGCTGGAGCGACGCGACGACAACGACGACGACGACGTACCGATTTGTATTTATGTGTGTATGTGTGTTGTTGTATTTTATATCTCTATATAACTATGTAGTATATAAAACTATATGTGTATTTTGTATTGGATGAGTGGAAGCGCGCGGTGTGCGTACGACGGAGGCTGGACAGGCGCCACTGCCTCCATATATCTCTTTATCGGTGTCTCCCCGGGGTATGTTCAGCTCAACATATACTACTATCGATAATTAGTTACTACTCTTGTTGTTTGCATTCTTCAGCTACCTGAAGATCATCCAACATGACAAGATTTATAGGGTTGTAAACAGAACACGTCTACTGTTTGTTACTGGCGCCACAATTCCAATTCAATGGATTTCCTGAATTTTTCCACATTCTCTATACTGATTATCAATTAACTATAATCACCACGTGTGTTATTAAATTTGTATTGCGATGTATTTTAACACAAAAAAACCAAAATATCCCATGATAATTTTGATAAGAAAAAAAACGATTGAAAATCTATATAATATACAAAATTCCAGTAGTTGAAGAATTCTGAAAAGAATCTCTGGCTCGTGCCTGACACCTAAACCAGCTATAATTAATCCACTAGCATGTTGTCCCATTATCGTTAACATCAACAACATTCACCTGGAATTTATCCATTTATTTATAATACCTACTTTTTCATCTACCTTTCTATACTTGTGTTCGCATTTTAATGTTGTTTAACTACTATTGATACAAAAACAACAACAAAATTAAAAAAAAAAATGATGATGATAATAATAAACGATAAAATTTATGTGGAAATATTCAGGCGCCGGCGTCAAGATTGTGTCACACACATCGACACAAGAATGTTGCATCAAGATTCTTTTCAAAAAAAAAACAAAAAAAAAATCAAATGAAAGAATTTTCTTTTTTTGAACAACAACAACAACAACATTGAATTGTAAACAACAACAACAAAGGATAATGGCCGATGATAAATTGGAATTTTGCAATTTAAATATACAGGAGCTGCGGAGATGTTTCGAAATTAGGTAGATTGAATGGTATTTTAATTAAAACCTGTCTGTTTTTGTTTTGGTATTTCATGATGATGTTGATGATATGGCGAAAAAAATTAATAATTTACGATCTGTCAAATGATACATACATCCCATACACACAGTGTCTTTTATTCTTTTATAATCGTATATAACGAGCATCGTAAAATTATAAATATTGAAATAAGTTGAGAGAATTTTATTATATGCGATTCATTCTTCAATATAATTGGTAATAAAATTTGATTTTATTGGCTAATTAAATTTGATACATGCACGAAATGTTAATGAGTTGTATATTGTGAATTATGGGATTTTTCTTTATTATTATTATTGTTGTTATTGTGATTTAATGGTAGTAGTTGTAAATTTATTAATTTTTATATAGGTAACAACCGCAAAAAACGTAGATTTATAAAAGATGAGTAATTTTTTTTTTTTTGTTGATAACTATTTTTGATTTTTGGGTTAGTTATTTTGGAAAATTTTCTAGAATTTCATGATGATGATGATGATGTCATCCATTTTCATTAAAAAATTGATTCAATGAATCAATCAATCAAGTTTATAATCAATTAGTCAAGCAATCGAGTAACAAATTAATAATTAAACTCCTCTATCCTGCTTGTCGATTATTACTATAAATTAATCATAATCAACTTGTTATAATAATGTAAATATGAATTTGTAGAATGGTAAAAAGAAAGAAGATGTCTTCATCTGTTTAGAATTATTCAATTATTATTATTGATCTAATATTTGACGCCATTTCCAATAAACATAGACAAGAGGCATTATAATTATTTTTTTTTTAAAAAAAAAAAACGTTGATTAGTCTAGACTCTAGACTACTGTAGAGATGTAGAATAACAGCTTTCAACAAATTTTTAATTAAAATAAATTAAATTGGAGTACCATATTTAGGGTAAATTTGGGACATACTGTAAACACTAATTGATTATAATCAATCATTTGTAATTGTGTTGAATTTGTCGATTTGAAATGTGAATAAATCTTAAAAAAACGTGTATATGTTATTGTAAAACGAAGGTTATATCGTCAAAAGAATAAACAACCAGTAAGAATTTTCTATTATACTATAGTGAATGTTATTGGTTAGTTGTATGGATTACTCCGCCTACTTTCAGTTTGGCATTTTGCATTAATAATTTGTACTTATGTTTTGGAATGATTTCTATTTACGGTACTATTTTATGTTATTGTTGAGGTGGATTTATGGGTTCTTCTTGTTTTTTTTCCGTTTAATTATCATTTCCTCTACTACAAGTAATATTTTAATCTACAATCTTTGTTCATGTGGACGTTACGAACGATGTTCGGTCCTGTTAAAATTCTTCCACATGCCCCAAAAATGACGTTGGGGGTAATTCCGAGAGCACAACGGGCTCCGGTAATTTGTACTGACTGTATACCACCCTTTTGTCGGGATTGCTTGTTAAAATGATAATCCGTATCCTGTGCGACTTTCTGGAAGGTAGCTTTAATAGTCCAGATTTCCAGGTTAATCAACAAATAATTTGTTCTTATAACTTTCTATCTAATTTATGAAATAATAAGTATGATTAGAGATTAGATAGTGTTATGGTGAAGTAATTTGGGCATTTATTCCAAGTAGCAACTATATAAATAAATGGTTAATTGGAGGGCAATTTAAACTTGAATTTAATTTATAGATTTTGCCTTTGGAAGCTGCCTAACAAAACATCTCTTTTTCTGCGCTATCTTCAGAAAGATGGCAAGTAAACATGATTAAAACCATGTTTATTAGTGAATTTTCATTATTATTCGAAGGTTAAGGGCTTAGATTCCACTGTTTGCCCTTTTATTCTGTAGTAAGCTTTGTAAAGCTTTGCAACAACAATTTGAAAAGGATTACGCTTTTTACTATGGCCAGAAGATTAAGATTTAAATTAAATTGTAAAGGTAGAAACATAGCGGGTAGTGGCGATTCTAGATGCTTGTCCCCCCCATGTGCCACAGAGAATATGATTGCTCCGTTTAATAAGCCCATATTCAGACACAGCGGATCCTATTTACATTACCGTCTACATATTCGTTCACACTTGTCTGCGCGAACAGAGAATCCGCGCGGTTGTATGTCTACCATGGATTTATAATACATGGACTCCGAATCCCTATGCTAATCAACGGTGGTGTTGTGTACACACCAAGTTCTAAGGACAGAGTATAGCGCCGGGGCAAGTTATCTCTTTCTAACTACACATATTATAGGTATACAATCTACCGAATTTTACCGGTTGGTTCGACCGATTTCACTCCGTAGGTACCTAGCAACAGTAACTCACGATCAGTTAGAAAGAATAAGACTGCTCCCGCACAAGCTATCTGTCTCTAAAAGTGGTAGGCTACACTCTCCCTTGCCGCTATTCGGAGTCCATTAAAGCCCTATCCACACTATCGTGCCGGTCTCGGTTCGATCTCGAGCCGTTCTCGTGCCAGTAAAATCCTATCATATTCACACTGTCGTGCCAGTCTCGGTTCGATCTCGAGCCGTTCTCGTGCCAGTAAAATATTCTTATATGGGAAATGCATAAGTCTATTCACACTATCATGCCACTCTCGGTCCGGCCTCGATCCGCTCCTCTCAGCGCAGTCTCCAACAGGATTTCGACACTTTCTACCCCCACCATGCCTTTTTTTTTGTCATAATTTTGAGGCCTTTTCTATTACCAACATAATACAAGCAATTAAATTTGATATAAATTGTTTTTGTCTATCATCAACACATCCCCACTATGCGGGGACGAACCGGGAATGGAACGAAGCCTGTTCACACTATCGGTCCATGCCGAGCCAGTGCCAGTCTCGTGCCGGTCAAATATAGTTTCTGATGGATCGGTATTGGAGCCAGACTGGACCGGTGCTGGAGCGGTACCGACAGTGTGAATAGACTTATGCATTTCCCATATAAGAATACTTTACCGGCACGAGAACGGCTCGAGATCGAACCGAGACTGGCACTATAGTGTGGATAGGGCTTAAAAGTCCATGAATTCTACAGCATGCATATAGGGCGATCAGTTGCAAGCAATTGCTTCTTCATCATCCATCTTTGCACTACGACTTGAAATGTGGCTTCGCGCTGAACAGCTATCAATTTTTACGTGGTTCCAACCGCGCGGAATACACCGTGTCTGACAACGGTCTTAATCTCCAGCATTGCGTATACGCAACATTCTTTGGATAATTGTTCTAGATCAAAGGTGACACTTGATCGAAATTTGGCATAGATGAGCAGTTTTTTCAGAGAAAAACATTTTGTTTTTAAATGTTGCGTATACACAACGTAGGGTATTAATGGGTTAAAGAGCAATTTCATCTAAGTTTTCTATTGTTTTTTTTAATACATAAATCCACTGACCATTCACAGTGTCAATACTCAGAAAGTTATTGAACAATGTAATATCTCAATCTTTACCATTCATGATGCTAAAAGATGTATTCCATTAGCAAATACTCCTTATTGTTAGTGTATTTTTCTGAAGTCGTTTAACGGCGTTCATTTTCTTACCATTTCAAAACGATACAGTTGAAAGTACTAGTAAGATTACTTATTTCTGCAGAATTATGATTATAAGTGACCCTTTCAAGGCTTCAAGATACCTTTAAAAATTCAAAATGCATTTAGATTTTCATAAACATGCAATAATGATATGAAACTGAAGTTATTGAAGTGATCTAGCGAGGTACCACTCACTTGGCGTTATTGTTTCACACAACCATGGTAACGAAAATGGAGCATCCGTCCTAAAGGTAAAAACCCTTGGACGCGCGATGTAGCAAAAGTACCTATATAAATGGTGATAGGAAATTTGCAGAAAAAGAGTTAATAACATTAATGAGACATTAATAATATTAACTGATGAATTGGAGAAAAAAAATTGAAGTTAAATTTTGTTTTTACTTTGTCTGCTAAAATTGGTTCTTGTTACTCGTCCATCTGGGGGAGGTAGTTTTCACTGTTTGCCCCAGATGCACAAAAGTCTAGGAAATCGGCATCTTATTTAGAAATTGTAACAGGAAGAAGTTAAATATTACCCAAGAATTTTATTTTTCAAAGTTTTCGTTTGTTTCATTAAATTTCAATCTTGGTATATTGCTGGATGCGCCACAAAATTATCAGTAATGTGTCTCTGTTGAAGCATCAAAACTATCTGAGGCAATCCTGCCTGCTGTCTCGTACAGTGGCGGATCTACCCTATAGCACTTTTGGAGGCAGTATAGCGCTTCACGATCCCATGCTAGTAGCGTCGTTAGCGTTATGGTAAATCCGCCCCTGTCTACTGTGCAAGAGGTGCGTCGTACAGGTGCGGACAATTTTAATTTTTTAACTTGACACTTCAGCTAAAACCGGTGCAGAATCGTGAGTTAAGGACGGAATTTTGACGTACTGCTATTGTTTTCCCAACACTATCTCACTAGTAACTAGCAAGTGATTGTATGTTTCTAAATCGATTTTTTTTTATGTGGAAAACCGAAACGAATATCGCCCATATCACGTCTATTAACAAGCAATTGTAATCTACTTTATTTGATAGAATTGTAACCGATTACAAACAGAATTGTGGTTTATAGACACTTTTCTATTTCGATTACAATTTTTATCAAAATCGTAATTTTAACCCGGATCAAATTACAAAGCGGTTTAGACTCGATTATGAAGTAGTCTTGAAAATGTTTATTTATCGTTTTTTTTTTCTCTTCTCTACTTTGACTCTTAAAATGATATGGCTAATTTTTAACGAACTATGTTTTCTTTGTTAAATGATTGGTGTTTTTGGAATGTAGCTCGGCCCCCTTTTGCACACCATGTCCATGTCGTAAATTGATAAAAATTCCCAAATAAACTACACTGATTGGTTGAATTAAATTAAAAATAATTGATAAAATTATTATTTTTTTTGGATGAATTTATATGGTTGAAAGCAAATTTCGCAAAATTTAATATTGTGTAGTTGTGTATATGTACGTGCGACCTTTCACACTTTAATAGAAAATATTTATTTGGGAATTGTCGCCTATGTTTTTGTACATTTTATGATAATTATTCGATGTTGTTTATTTAAAAACAAAATTCGAAATGAATCAAATATGCCACCTTCACCCCTGTTAAAAATATTTTAATAAAATAATATTAAAATAGCTCTTACTACACATATTGAGAATTCTTAGCCAACATTCTTTACGTTGACAAGTTTTAATAATATATTTGGTATTTCAGCGACATTTCAGCGTAAACATCGAAATAAATCAACAATTGTAGAGATATTCAAACTATGTGTACACACGCACACACACACACATAAACAACAGTTTTATTGAAAATTTGTGCGCATTTAATACTACCCCATTAGTGTATACCTACACTTTTGTTGTTGCTCTATATCTGGTTTAATAGCACTCTTGAAAGTTATGTCAGGTCAGTTGGATACTTTGCAACCTGCATCTATAACATTTTGCTATAGTATTTACTAAATTTATAATAAGGGGGATTAAAAATAAACCGAAATTTGCCCACGCAATCCCATATTATCGGATTCTTTTCGTTTATAAATGATCGCTTATATAGGTATTGGAATCCGAATAATGTGCCAGCAACGTGGGGACTTGTCTTTCAACACCTTCACTTGACTCATCCACCTATTTATTTCTTACAATTTTCACACGGAAAATACTAAATTTGAGATGGTATACAGTCGGGTATATAGAGTAAGAGAAAAAAAACAACGAATTTTTGTTGTAATATCGTGTTCATTATAAAAACGATAGGAATACATGTCTAATCGATACCCTATGACCTGATTGATTTTTATTTTATTTTATTTTTTTCATAATATGTATCATAAATTTAGTTTTAGGGTTTTTTTGGTGCCACTATTGATTTTATGAGTCTGATGGCATAAAACATGTTGATGTTTTTTTGATTGATAAACAAATGATAATTGAAAAATATTTTAAGGAGAGTCATAAAAACGATCATAAAGTCGGGTTCAAATCAAGTTGGATTTGTTGAGCAATTTGTTCATAATTAATTATCTCTCTCGGTCTTTCCATATTTGTTGTTAAATTGTAATGATTTCCGCAAGTTTTATTTCAAAGAGACGAAGAAAAAAAAAACAAAACCCACAAATATTTCCATTGATTTATCCTATTTCAGGTGCGGAATTGTTGTTTTAATTTAAATAATTGTACACTATGATTGCATGTCATAAGGTTAATATGTTGGATAGGAATTGATTCATTTATATTTATGTCTCTTTTTCTATGGATGTGTCGTCATTATGCAACAAAATAAATGTAGGCGTTATTCTATGAATTTCTAGACACAACGTAAACAATTATCGATAATTGAAATAAATTTAATAATTATTGATTATTGCGAATAATTCTCAATGCATTCGATAAATATAGTAAATAATAATAATAATAATGATTAGAATGATAATTGTGAAATAAATTGTGTCGATTTTAATGAATCATTAAAGCTTATCATATTTGTTAAAATAAATGTAAATTAATCTCTCTTCCTATCTCTCTCTTTCTATTCAATATTGTGAATATTTATTGATTTCTTAATGAAATAACATGCTTATCATAGAAACATAGTACAGTTCCAAATATTATTAGAATAATTCCGCAAACAGTTCCTGTAAACAAGCATTTTTTAATGATTTTTTTTATTATCTAGAAAACAATCCATATACCTTTCCGTGGCAATTCTTCACCTAATATCCAACCGGAAATCGCTGTAGATACGAATGTCAATGAATTGGCTACTGGTACACATAATGATAGATCTGTATTTTGTAAAGTGAGGAAATACACAATTGAACCGAATTGATTTAAAGCTAAAGGTAATAGAAACTGGAAATAATTGAATTATCGTTTTTGATTATTATTATTATTATTGAAAATTGTAATAATTATTACTTTAAAATTTGTTGCTAAATATTTAATTTCTAATAAGAATTTTTGTAAAATTGATTCAGATTTGATTTCAACGATTTCTTTGGAATTACGTTTTAATATTGGATTTGTACCACCCCATAGAATTGCAACACAAATTAACGAAACTATAATTTAAATCAATTATTATTTTAATTTAATTAATTTGTTTGAAAACAAATAATAATAATAATACCTGCTTCGAAAAACATTTTTCTAACATAACCTCAAACAACAAAACTTGACAGGTGTCATTAAATAAAGGAATGAATTCCAACGTTGCCACATCGACCTTATTGGCGGTAATTTTAAATTTGTACTATTTTCAAAACAATAATTCTGTAATTTGGTAAAAACAGAACCGGTATATATCCTGCGCTCCAGGCGCCTCCTAAAACAGTCCCTTATCTATAATAACTCTAAAACTCATGACAGTTAATTATTAT
>JAZBGY010001913.1:0-15380 GCA_037414755.1 Lydus trimaculatus
ACAAATCGGCATCCTCATTATTTTTGTTAATCATTTTTCGTTCATTGATAAATACTTGGAAAAGTTTAACCCATTTGTTTATTAGAAATATCGTTTGATTGAGGTTTGTTTTCTGTGTTTAAAACATTTGTTTGAGATATTTAACAAACATTTGACCACCATTTGGCTCTTGTACAACTAACTGCTCTATGAAAATGGTCTTTCTTTACATCTGGTGGTAAGAGTTGTAAATTATCTCATTGCTATTGTTAGTAATTACAGTGGACAATTTCGATCCCTATCATAAAATAATTTGGCTTATAAGTCAAATTTCCCTATTTCCTGACGGCAACTATGTTACTGTGGTGTCACCGTATACGTTCTTGAAACTTTTATTTCTGTCCTTTTTCTACAAGTGGAGATTTCGCTCACTGGATATAGTTAGACTAAAAGGGGGATATGTATTTGATATCAACACAGTGATAAAACAAAACAAAAATTAATGAATTAAACTCTACGACATTAAAAAAATAGTTTGGGACTAACGTCTGGTGCACCAACAATGGTTTCAAAATCGAAACAACCCTCCAGCTGGTAACACAATATGATGGTAAGAGACAACTCATCATCGGCTGCGATGCTAACGCACACCACATTGCCTGGGGGAGTAACGACATCAATAAACGAGGTGAGTCACTTCTAGAATTTATTCTCGCTAATAGATTAGAGGTAGTAAACGTCGGCAATGAACCTACGTTAATTACCGCGACGAGGAAAGAAGTTATTGACATAACTTTAGGTACTCCGACAGTGTGTGCAAGTGTAATAAACTGGCACGTGTCAAATAAGCCGTCTTTATCGGATCATAGATACATTCGATTCGATATAGAGTCTCTGGAAAATCAAATCCAGATGTATAGAGATCCAAGATCCTGCGATTGGGATCATTATAAGGTGATACTAGCGGAGGAACTTAAGGAATGTCCACAAAAGCCGAGAACATCGGCAAAAGTGGAGCTGATGACTGATCAAGTACATTCAGCAATAACAACTGCTTATGAAAACAGTTGCTCACTGAAAGAGAGAAAGCAGGACCGACGGGCACCCTGGTGGACCGAAGAACTGTCATTTCTCAGAGCGGAGACAAGAAAAGAGTTTAACCGCGCGAAAAAAAGCGGAGAGTGGGGAAAGTATAGAGCTAGCCTCAGTACATACAACAAAGCAGTTAGGAAGGCTAAAAGATCCTCATGGAGGAGGTACTGTGAGGCGATTGAGGAAACAACTCCTTGTGCCAGACTCCAAAAGGCCCTTCAAAGGGACGACCGAGGGAAAATCGGTACCCTTAAAGCTTCATCGGGGGAATATACAACTGATGAAGCAAGCACCCTGGAGTTATTGCTCCAAACGCATTTTCCGGGGTGTCAATCAATACCGGAAACAGATGGGACTGAAATAAACCTTTCGACACCAGTTCGAAGGGCCGAAAGGGAAGACTGGTCTCTGGCAAAAGGAATAATAAATGTAACCAGACTTGCATGGGCGATCGGAACATTCAAACCATACAAGGCACCTGGTCCTGATGGGATATTTCCGGCCCTTTTACAAAAGGGCGGAGACAACCTACTATCAGTGTTATGCTCGTTATTAAGAGCCAGTCTGGCTTTGGGATACATACCCAAAAGATGGAGGCAAGTAAGGGTTGTGTTTATACCTAAACCGGGACGTGAAACATACGTCCTGGCCAAATCCTTCCGACCTATAAGTTTATCATCGTTTCTCCTGAAAACTCTAGGGAAACTGGTCGACAGGTATATCAGGGACGAGGTACTGGCGGCAAAGCCACTACACCAAAACCAGTATGCTATCAAAAGGGAAAATCCTGTGAGCTGGCCATTAGCAGGCTAGTATACAGAGCGGAAAAAGCACTAGACAACCAACAGGTTGCTCTAGTCGCCTTCCTATACATCGAAGGGGCGTTTAATAACACGTCCTTCGAATCAATCAAAAAAGCTGTGGAAAGCCAGGGAACTCCTCGTCTATTAGGCGAGTGGATTGACCATGTGTTAAGAAACAGGAAGATCACCTCCTGACTAGGAAATACGGTGGTAGGGGTGTCGGCTGCCAGGGGCTGTCCGCAGGGGGGTGTTCTGTCTCCCCTTTTGTGGATCCTGGTGGTGGACGACCTGCAACAGACGCTAGAAAGGAAGGGATACTACGCGATAGGATACGCTGACGATCTAGCCATATTAATCAGCGGGAGGACGGGACGAACAGTGTCAGAAGTGATGCAGTCCGCCCTACATACCGTAGAAGAATGGGGCTGTAAAGAGGGACTAGCGGTAAATCCAAATAAGACCTCTATACTACCGTTCACTCGCAAAAGAAACCTCGACTTGCAGGGACTTAAATTGAACGGACAAAATTTACAAACATGTGTGGAGGTGAAATATCTGGGCATCGTATTAGATGCCCGATTAACCTTCAGATCACACATTGAGAAGATTTCTAATGAGGCCATGAGAGCCCTATGGGCGTGCAGAAGCCTTGTTGGGAAAAAATGGGGATTACAACCGAGGTTGGTGCACTGGGTGTATACAGAAGTTGTGATCCCAGTGATAACATACTCCGCACTGGTATGGTGGCATGGAGCTACGACCAAGGCGAATATGCAGAAACTGTGCAGGATACAGAGAATGGCCTGCATAAGTATAACGGGGGCAATGTCCACCACCCCAACAGCAGCGATGGAATTAATGCTGGGACTCAGTCCCCTACAGCTTGTTGTGGAGACAGAGGCAACGGCTGCTTCTTATCGCTTGAAAACTTATGGGTTAGGGAGAGAGCCCGTGTTTGAAGGATCTCATACCGAAATCCATCGGAAAAGAGACAATATTCCTGTCCTAAGAATATCGTCTGACAGAATCAACACAGTCTATCGATTCAACAGGAAGTTCAAAGTAGAAATACTAGAAGGGGAAGAATTGATGGACAAGGGAGAAAACACGGATCGAGGAGGAAGCGTTTGGCACACAGACGGTTCCAAGACGACCGTGAACACAGCAATAGGGGTAGTGGGGCCCAGGCATGAGGAGGCAATTTCTCTTGCGCTGGGAAACGATTGCTCCATATTCCAAGTGGAACTAATAGCCATAATGACCTGTGCATAGGTCATGTTGTGGAGGAACTATAGAAATAGAAGTATCCACATCAAAACAGACAGCCAAGCAGTGCTCAAATCACTGAGGGTTGTAGAAATAAAATCCAGACTAGTGCTGGAATGCTTCGAAATACTGAAGGAGCTTGCTGAACATAACAAGGTGATCTTGAAATGGGTGCCAGCTCATCAAGGGTTCGAAGGAAATGAAAAAGCGGACCTTTTGGCGAAAGAGGCCGCCAAAACAGTTCTAATTGGACCTGGACCCTCATGCGGGATCGCTTATGCGGACGCTAAAGAGGCTATAAGGGAAGAATTAGAACGAAAACACCAACTCTACTGGGATGAATTACCAGGAATGGTCTTGTCAAAGACATTTCTAGATTTTTCGAACCGTAGAAGATCTAAAGAACTCCTACAATTAAATAGGAGGCAACTAAGGCAGATCACAGGACTGTATACTGGTCACTGTGCACTGAGAAAACATCTCAATAATATTGGGATTGTAGACCCAACATGTAGGGCCTGTGAAGACGAAAATGAAACTTCGCTACACATCTTATGCTACTGCGAGGCCTTAAAGGATCTCAGAGCATGGTATTTGGGAGGGGAATACATCTCTCCCGAAGAAATAAACAGGACTCCCCTAAACGATATCCTGGAGTTTATCAAAAGGACAGGACTATTAGGGGAAGACAATTAACCCAAGTTAGGTGTGATGACGAGTGTACAAAAGGCCTTGTAGGCCGAGGTACAGTGGGGAATGAACCACAGCTCGTGTGTGAGGGACTGGGAGAAGAGACCTTACACACAGCAATTATAATAATAATAATATAATCATGCAAAATAAAATTCGCCAAATCACTTATTTGTATTATTCTTCACTTCTTAGTGGTTTTCGGTCTGGTGTAGATCAACCAGAAGATGGTAACACGAGTCTTGCTTTCTCTTTTTTACAGGGAGATCAACTGTATGGCTCAGATAGAATCTGAGGATGATAACGACGATAATTCCAACGATTAATACTATTTCCACTACAACGAACACTCTCACATAAAACAGGTACTATCTCCAAGAATATTGCTCTATCACGAGAAAAATTGAGCAATATTACGAAGAACCCTATAAGAAGAATAATCACGAAATTTTGTAAAATATCCACGGAAAGGAATTATAAATAAACAAATTACCTCTAGTTGAGGGCAACTGGATCAACGACAAGATTTCTTTCAATACGTGGTAATGCGTAATAATCCGACAAAGTCGAGATTCAACCAAAATATCAGCAAACGGGAACCAAACAATTTCCCAAAAATAACACTATGAATCAAAATTATAATAATTGGAATTACTCCTCAGGATAAGATTGGATAATAATTTTTTTTTAATCCAAATTAAATTTTCCAACTTTTACTTATACGCACTTCACCACTGAAGGATTGAAAGAAAGTGTCTGAATTCGATGTCCGGCAAAATTGAACCGGTCCTGATTAACGCGATAGCCCATCGTGACGAATTTCCGCTCACTAGCATAATGCCAACTCAAAATTTTGGAACTAGATTTAATTGATGACCCGCGAATTTGGTGAAAAAAAATAGTTAGGAAAGTTAACAGATATAAGAAGAAACAATACCGAAAACGGAATAATGGACCAAAAAGCTCTTTGTATCAAGTTGCCCACCTTGATACGGCCACATAAAAGATCAGAAAATATATCAAAAAAAAAGTTTAACGAATAATTAATAATAGATAATAACGACACAAAGAAACATGAGCGCTAAATTCAAGTGCAGGCTGCTCTCCCCTACACCCTGGAAGCATTGAAAACCCAGTGGTAGCAAATCGCCTCCGAATTTGTTACCAAAAAAAACCAAATACCTAATAATAATTATAATCAAAATTATGATAAATGTGAAAGCTTTCAAAACGAAACCGTTACAAGCCCAAAGATAATAATAAAGATTGTGAAAGTAACAGACAAATGAAACCAATTTCCTGTTAAATACATCAATTCAATATTCTGTATTTCGACAAATTTCTATCCAGTATTGTTGTAGGTGATATAAGACGTCTACTTTGGTTGGAAGCGTTTATTCAACTCACTACAACATCTCCCTTTTTTTTTTTTTTTTTAAACAAACTATAATTATTACAAACATAATAAACATAATACAAAATAATAATACAATTATGAACACACTAAAATTTATAAATCAAGTCTTTTTGGTGGATTTATTGTTCTTTTTGACTTACGAGTCACATCTGTTTTCTCTTCACCACCACTACTATTTAAATCAATAAGCGGAAATTGATATTATTTGAATTACTAAGAGGAAAATTATCACCAGGCAGATCATAATTATTTGTTACTACCAACTTATTAACATGCGTTTTCTGAATGTATTTACGATTTCTTATGAACAATCTACCCGTTTTCTCTTCTTTTACAATATACGTTCTAAAAGATTTTTTCTCTTCTATTCTACCCGCTAACCATTTCTTATTACCTGGATAAAAGTTTTTAAATAATATTTTGTCACCTTTCTGTAACTGAGGTAATTTTTTAGATGTTTTATTATACCAGTTTGACATTATGTTTTGTCTATCAATAAGATCATTCCTAACTTTAACATAATTATTTAATTTAGGTTTTAAAAGTTTTGGATTAACTGGAAGGAGCGTTCTTTGACGACGATTATATAAAAGCTGAGCTGGACTTGGTATTTTTTGTGATAGTGGTGTATTCATTAATTCTAAAAGTATCAACCTTATATCAACCTGTTGTAACTCCGCTTTTTTAATAATTTTCTTAACAGTACCTATGGCTTTTTCTACCTGTCCATTAGATTGATGATGATGTGGACTGGAAGTTACATGAGAGAATGACCACTTTTCGGCTAATTTTTTGAATTCATGTGAATTAAAAGGTGGACCATTGTCAGTTATGATTATATTTGGTATACCGTGTCTAGAACAGATTTCTTTAATAAACTTACTGACATTTTCATAATTAGTCGTCTTAATTTCCTGTATTTCTATATATTTGGAAAAATAATCAATCGCAATGATAAATTTCGACTTATTTATTTCAAAAATATCAACACCAATTTTTTGCCACACTCTATTTGGAACTATATGCGGTTTAAGCGGTTCTTTCGTATTTTAATTTTTAAATTTTTGACATATTTCACACTCTTTAACTAAATTTTCAACATCTTGAGTCATCCCTGGCCAAAAGAATAAATCTCTTGCTCTAAGTAAAGTTTTATCACGACCTAAATGTGATAGATGAACACATTTTAACATTTCTTTTCTCATAGATCTTGGTACTACAATACGATCATTTTTATAGAGTATGCCATTAGCAACGGATAATTCATCCCAAAATGGTAAAAAGGATTTAACCTGAAGATCTTTTTTATGTTTATCCGATAATTCTCCTAGAACTATATCTTTAATTTTAGTTAATTGTATATCTTTACTAGTTTTATTACATATTTCAATCATCTTCTCATTTGAAACTGGTAATGTTTCTTCTAACATAAATATCTGATATTCTATCTGATTAAATTTATTTTTTATTACCTGATCATCATCTCTAATAAATGCTCTTGATAATGCATCCGCTATATATAATCGTTTACCTTTCTTATATACTAAATCAAATGTATACGGTTGTAATAATAGTAACATACGTTGTAATCTTACAGGAGCCGCAGATAAAGGTTTTTTATAAATCGACATTAATGGCTTATGATCATTTTCAATAGTCACATCAGTTCGACCATAAATATACTGATGAAATTTTATAACCGCAAATACTATTGATCTCTTTTTCTATTTGAGCATATCTTTTTTGTACCTCTGTAAACGCATGTGAGGCATAAGCAACCGGTTTGTTGTTTTGCAATAATACTGCACCACAACCTTCTTGAGAAGCATCGCATGAAATTATTATTGGATCTTTAACAGAGAAAAATTGTAATACATGAGCATTTGTTAATAATTGTTTTAATCTGTTAAATGCACGTTCCTGAGGATGATCCCAATGAAATACTACATCCTGTTTTATTAATTCTCTAAGAGATGATGCGACTTCTGAATAATTAGGAATATATTTACTTAAATAATTCACCATACCAAGAAATCTTTCTACTGCTTTAGAATTTTCTGGTTTATTCATTTTAATTATAGCGGCTATTTAACTGGGATCTGCTTGTAACCCGTTTACTGTAAACCTATGACCCATATAACAAACTTCATTTACCGCAAATTTACATTTATCAAAATTAAATCTAATATTTTTTTCTTTAGCTAAGTGAAAGACTTTTTCCAATCTTTCATTATGTTGTTCTAATGTATCCCCATATATTAAAATATCATCAATGTAGGTTACAACACCCTCTAAATTTTCAAATATTTGTCCCAATCTCTTTTGAAACACTTCTGGAGCTGAAGCTAACCCATACGGTAGTCTAGTAAAACAATATCTACCAAATGGCGTGTTAAATGTGCAAAGTCTACTACTTTCTTTATCTAATGGTATTTGCCAAAATCCATTTGAACAATCAACAACACTAAAATATTTCGCTCCTCTTAACTTTGATGTTATATCATCAAGTGATGGTATATAATAATGTTCACGTTGAATTACTTGATTTAAATCACGCGGATCAATACAAATACGAATGTCTAAATTCTTTTTTGGTACGATTACCATTGAATTAACCCATTCTGTCGGTTCATCGACTTTTTCAATTATATTATATTCTAACATTTCGTCTAATTTATTTTTTAATTTATTGTATAGCGCTAACGGTACCTTTCTAGGTGGATTTACTTTTGGTATTGCTTGGTCAGTCAATTTAATTTTATATTTTTCACCTTTTAAACAACCAATCCCCTTAAACAGCTCTTTATTTTCATCGACTAATTGATCTACTGATATATAACTATTTTTAGAATTAAGCATCTAAACCTAATAAACCTTGATCTACATCAATAATTTGAAATACAATCGTCTAAGCAACATTTCTTCCAGTTACCCTTACATTTAATTGACACATCCTTAGGGAATTTACAACTTGTTTTGTTACAGTTGTGAGAACTGTTTTGTTTTTATTTATTTTTAAATTTTTATCATTCAATTTCTTAAAATATTTCAAGGGTAATACACCGCAAACAGCACCCGTATCTAAGCGAAATTTAATCTTTAAACTATCATTTATAATACAATCCTCAGTCCAAGAATATAAATTATTCAATTTGTTATCCAAAGATCCAACAAATATTGAATTATTATCTATTTGATTATTATTATTATCATTTATATTCCTTAACTGAATTTTTTTAATTTTACATGCTTTTTTAAAATAATTTAATTTATTACAATTGTAGCAAGTTTTTCCATAAGCAGGTCACTTACATGGCAAATGTGTATCTAAGCATTTCTTACAATGAAACGTTTTCTGTTTATTTGTCCAATTCTTCGAAGTTGTTTGTTTACCACTCGCTGACGCGCCATTGTTTATTTCCACTGTCGCTTTGTGACGATCTATTTGCTTTTGATAATGACCATGATTTCTTTCTTTAATCATAGTTACTTCTTTTTCTTGATCACCTTCCATGTCTTTTAATTGTTGTTTTGTTATTTCAGTTACTTTACAAATTTCAATAGCCCCGTCCAATGTTAAATTCGGTTCTCTAAGTAATCTATCTTTTATATGCGTTTCTCTAATGCCCAGTATCAATATATCTTTAATTAAACTGTCTGTTAAGAGTATATCTCGAGCGATTGGTAGTATAGGGGAAACAAAATTTCGTTTTTTGCGCTGAAATTAATAGATGAAGCAGCGATCGCTATTGCATTCGATTAGAATGTTAATGGAGATGCCTAGAAAGAAAATATTAATTGGAAAATTCATTGGATTTTCCAAAAAAGGGGAAAATCTTCAAATCGTAAATTACGTTTTTTGTCTCTAGTATTTATTATAACCGAATAAAATTTATCTGAGTTTATCGAAGACAATATGGCGAATTTGGGAAAGAAAATTTTTTTTAAAAATTAGTTGCCGTTTTCCAGGAAAATCGAATAAAAGATGTTTATTTTTGGAAAAAATTTTAAACGGTTAGGCAAATAACAATACTTATTCTATGAAACACCAATCAGAATCGTCTATGCGACAGAAAATTATCCGCCCTGAGAAGTGTTCGAACAGATGAACAATTATCATAGAACATGACAATGCTTTATAATAGTATATTATTAAACAAGCAAGTAAAGTAGGCTTTTATCCATGAGGATGAAGTTTGCAGCACGAGCTGAAAGCGAGTTCTGTAACCATCCGAGTGGATAACAGCCTTTACTTGCGAGTTGAATACTATACTTTATCTACGATCATACATAGTATCTCAAAATTAATTCTTTTATGTACATAATTGAGATAATTTAAACCAAAGTCTCAATTTAATTTGAAAAATGTCAGTTCTGTCAACATGGCGGTTTTGATTAGTACCAACATAACCTAGTAAAAAAAGGAAATTCTCCAAGATTTGAAGGAAATTTTGAAAATTTGTCTTAGGTTGGTCAACCTGGAGTGGTTAAAATACTTTAACCACTGCTCTAGACCAATCAGAAGTCAACATTATTCCACCGGTGGGTAAAATAAACATTTACATTACAAAAATCCGTAGAATAATGGATAAATTATTTAATGATCGTAGATAAATGATTTTAAATGATCCACTGTAGTAGACGAAAAATGATAAATTGTAGATATCAAGTTACTATGTGATAAACAATAAACCAAAAAATATTTATTGAAATTTCAATAGACTTAGGTATTTCTGTTGTATCGTTCAATATTCCAAATGTTATGAGGTTCTTACAAAAGCGGTTAATCTGTACTCTTTTTTGGGTTGGGTGAAAAAATTTGAAAAAATTCTGAGAAACGTTTTCAGTGGGGTAGAAAGAGATAAAACAGTTTCAGCCAAATCGAAAGGGGTCGGGTTTAAAAGTGGTCGATTTGGCGTGGAATGCCCATATGTATCTATCTGTTTGGTTGGCTTTTCTGTACGTTCCAGAATTATTATTTAATTTTTGTGGTACTTAGTACTTGAGTGATAGGATTGCTTCCTTCTTTTGATCATTTTATTTTTATTATTATTATTATAATTATTTATAATTACTCTAGTGGCCATAGTACTAGTCGTGGTGGTGGTGATAGATGATAGTAGTTGTCGTAATAGTTGTGGTACTTATTGTTAGTAACAAATAGATTTACATAACAAACATAAAAGTCGGCGTCAGAGCTCCAAAAGGGCGGACCAAGCACGTTTCAAAAAAAAAATTGACAGTAATTTGGAATTAAACTTACAAAACATTCGGAGCTAAAGACAGAAACTGAGAAATTTCCTCAAACTCAAAAACAAAATGTTGTATTGGGAAACCGAATTGTTCATCTTATTATTAGGTTTTTGCTCGCGTCATTGCAGATTGGAGGCAATTCGCCATAAAGGCTTTGACAGAAGCTTCTACGATTTGGAATTTAATAAAGAAGAAATAGTAGGGTTTGTCAACAAATCAGTATTACACATGAAAATTGTGTAACTCGGAGGGCATACTCAATTATCAAAATGATGATGTTGATATAAATAGCGCAGCTATGACCGCAGCGATTGAGTCTGGAGTAGGATGCAGATAAATATCTCAAATTATTGTTTTGTTAGCTGTCCCACCGGTGTCAATATGCGCTTAAATAAAAAGAGATTACGAAATACTTGAGAAAACAAGAGTTACCGTTTACGGAAATGCAGGAGGCAGGTAAAGAGAAATTTGAGCGCTCAGTTCAAGCTGGTGATGCTGAAAATGATGGTACTCCAACTATATCAGTAATCGCAGCCGATGCTTGGAGTAAACGGTCATATAAGATAAATTACAATGCTTCTTCTGGTGTGGTCTGTTTAATAGGAGCACGAACGAGAAACAAATTTTTCATAGGCGTGAGAAACAAATATTGTTCAATGTACTAATATAATCAACGAAAACAGGTCAATCAAACCCTCAGGTGCTTCAAGAATTTTGATAAAAATTTCACGGCTATGGAGGCTGATATAATTGTGGAAAGGTTCTAGAAATCTATGGAAATGCACAATCTGCGTTGCGGTAAGTTAATTGGCGATGGTGATTTGGTGATAGTAGTGTTTACAAAAAATTATGTGAAGCAAGACCGCTTGGAGCACAGTTTCAAATAGCTAAGATTGAGTCCCGTAATCATGTTCTAAGGAATTGCTGTCATAAAATAAGAGAATGCATCAGGTATCTGAATGGGAAGCCACAGATCAAGATAACACTTGTAATAGTAATCAAATTTCGAAAGGACTAAAATACCATGCAACTCGAGAAGGCTCTGAATTTGAAACGTGATAGTTTGAATGGTCCGCACCATATTTTTGGTATCCGTACCAGTTGCCAAGAATACTTCTGCAAAACTGTTGGAAAAGTGATGAACGAAATTGGAATGACTTTCGAAATATATCTGTATACGAATATTTCGAAAGAGCATTGAACAGATTTGCAAACCTTTCATATAACTTATTACATGACCTAGGACCTAGCCAATAATGCAACAGAGCATTTGAATGCTATTGTGAATAAAACGGTTGGTGGAAAAAGAGTTAATTTTACGAAATAGGGGACATTACACGGCAGTGATAAACTACAATCAAAAAAAGTTCATTCATCAGAAAGATAACGGCAGAAATGAATATGGAAAAAGTTGGCGAAATTCAGTCCTCGTTTTTCGAAAAATACAGCACCGTAACAACACAAGCAAAAAGCCACAAAAAGAAGCTTCACTTTTATAGTGAAAATTCTGATTACGGAGAAGATGCATCGTTAGATAAACCATATGTATCAGGCATGGATGAGGGGAAAGATTTCCTGCATGAACTTTCAAATATCGATATTGATGATGTTCGGAGAAAAACAATCGGACAACAACGGGATAATAGAGAATGACATCAACAATGCCGAAATTGGTTGGTTTGGTTGGTGATTATGCAATTGTTGAAACCAAGTTTGCATATAGCGTACCAAAAATGCCCGTAAAAGAAGGTATCGAATCCAAAAAAATTAACCATTCGATTATAACTTCATACAATACATTACAATTGAAACCTGATCATCCGTACGTACATATACATACATATGTACCTTAGGATGGTCCTTATTTTCGAATTTTAATGCTCCCATAGGCTCATATGGCTCGAAATAAATAAAAAACAATATCCTCCAAGTTTCAGGTCTCTACCTCAATTTTATCCCGTACCGCATAGTGATATAAGTTCCCCATCTAAATAATATGTGTATTTTTCCATTGAACGATCAATTTTTTATTCTGGCCATAATAATTTTTGAAAAAATTTAAAACTTTGTAGACTTCATCCTTGTACTAATAGCTTTTCCTAAGAATTTTTAGCTATTGTAATTTTGAAATTGCAGTTTTTCAACGCCGGGATCATTTCTTTGAAAAGTCAGTTGTGCTTTTTGCTAGAAAATTTTTACTTCGCTTATTATTGCAACTGCAGCTTATGGTAAATCTAATTTCAATACTGGCGTTTGATTAAAAAAATTATTTTAAAGCTTGTAATTTGGAATTTAACTCCAAAAATGTGAGTATCTAGATCACCAACCAAATAAAAGTTCTGTCGCAAAAATTTATTTCATCTCACTGCAACTGCAAAACTATAGAAGCAAAAAATCTGTAAAAATTCTGATGAGGATAAAGTCTACAAAGTTTGAAATTTTTTGAACAATCGCTTTGGCCAGAGTAAAAAAATAATCGTTCAATGCCAAAATCCCCATGTTTGTTAGACGGGAAACTTACATGGCTGTGCGGCAATAAGAATAATAATAATACCAATAATAATGATAATACTAATAATAATAGTATTGATAGTAGTAGAGTACAACAAATTAAATTAAAAATAGTAGGTAACAATAATAGTACTTCTGTTTAGTTTTTATGTAATTAGTTGAATCAAAACATCTAGATAAATTGGTCCTTTTTAGGACCGACAAAACATTTGAACAAAGAATTCCAAGTACTATATGAATTTACTTCTTCAACACGCACTAGAATTGTATCAAATAAAAGGAAATACATTTACATGAATATGCAGGGGCAAAATATGAAATCGTTCCGCTTCGACATTGACTCTTAATGCACCGAATTCACAAGTACTTGCCAATCTTCTCAACTCTGTTACATATTCTTCATAATTTTCACCTTTACTGTTATTTCTTTTGAAAAATTGATGACGTTCATATGTTACATTCTTCGTGGGAACAAATTTTTCCATTATCACTTTGCAAGATTTTTTATCTTCATTTTCTTCAAAAACAAATGTATTGTACATACGCAACGCTTTGTCCCCAATCATATTTAATAAGTTATTAATAATAACATACACACGGTATAGCCTTTTTTCACTTCTGTTTCTTCATTTAAACCAGCAGCCATAATAAAAATTTCAAACCTATGTTTAAAGAAAGACCAATTCTCTGCCATATTACCATCAAATTCCAACGATTTTGGTTGTTGTACATGGGTTTGTACCATTATTTTTGTATTTTCACACTTGGTTTGTTCCACACCACTTGCAATTTCTTTTGTCAATGGCATTTTAATTTATTATTTTAAATATAATACTTTCTTCTTTTTTCTTTTCTTTTTTTTATTAGTTTTTAATTATTTTTTTTTTACGACTGCGCCATGTTGTAGGTGATATAAGACGTCTACTTTGTTTAAAAGCGTTTATTCAACTGAACTCTACAACAACATGATATAAATGGGAATTAAGGATATCACATTCACAAAATCTTCCATCAGTTCAGAAACATTATTTTGATAGTAAAATGATGTTATCAATGATATCATACAGCAGGTCAAATAGCCAGTACTTTACAGTAGATACATAAGAGCAGTAGCTAGGTTTTGTATCGTAGTAATCTTAACATCATGCTTTGTATTCTTTTTGAAGCATTACTTATTGGTTTGTTAAAAATATTTATCAATGGCTTGTAATCTGTTTCGACTGTTATTTCGTTTCTTCCAATCAAGTACTGCTCAAATCGTTGGCATGCGAATAATATGGCTAATGGCTGTTTTTCCCACTAACAGTACTGTTTCTGTGTTTTTGTCATTGTCTTCGTAGCGTAAGCAACTGAACGTTCATCTTGTAATACAGCACATCCTATTGCCTCTGATGACGCGTCAGTTTGTAACTTTACTGGTTCTTTTGTATCGTAGTATTTTAATACTGGTGGTTTCGTGATTAATTCTTTCAATCTATGAATGCTTTTTCTTGTTCTTTAAACCAGATAAACTTGTTGTTTCCATGTGTTAACTTCCGTAACGGGAGTGCTTCTTGTACTAACGCTGGTATATATTTTCCTAGATAGGTTATCATTCCAAGAAATCATGTTACTTCTTTCTGGTTTCTAGGTTTCTCCATGTTTATTATTGCTTCTATTTTGCTTGGATCGGCTTTCGAACCTTCTCTTGTTAATAGGGGGAGGGGGCAAAGTGGGCCCCTTAAGGAAAACAATCATAATAGCATTAATTTTTTTTACGTATTTTACTTCTTTCTAGACCCTTGTTACTTATTTAATATTATTATATTGCGTTCATTAAAATTATAAAATCAAAAATGTGCGGCAAAGTGCCCCCCATCCCAAGAAAATATTTCATAACTGATATTTTTTTAAATTAATGATGAAAAGCAATAAATTCAGATTTTCTTATATAATGTTTTATTTACACACGACCGGTTTCGGCTAGCCAGCCATCATCAGGTGTATACTACAATCTTATATTATGAAAGTAATGTTTATAATATGATAATTAAAAACTTACGTCAAAGTATTATTAACAGTAGACAAATACATAGACATATAAAATTCAAATCTATGTGGAAATTAAATGAGTGGCCCTGGTCAAAGTGGTGTATTGCCAGAGCTGTTTTGTTTTTGTTATTCAGCTTGGTTATGCCACAATCATAATGTTGTCTAATTCTATTTTTTAGAAGTTGCGAAGTTTGGCCTGTATACCAACAATCACAGCCACTACAGGGGATAGCATAAACAACATCTGAAATATCACCTTTACAATCACTATCCTTAATAGGGTAGGTATATGACTGTATCGATAAATTTAAAAAAAAATGCAATGTAGTGATAGAATA